>JAZHYW010020524.1:0-14987 GCA_037355805.1 Ixodes ricinus
CCTTACGAAAATGGCATATCTGAACTTATGTAAAAAAAATAGATACGGTTATATAAAAAATTGGGCAGATCTGGCGATATCAAGTAAATCAGTTTATATAAGCCTTATTAAGCCAGATCTGCCCAATTTTTTATATAACCGTATCAGGGTCTTGTTATGGAGATATCAGGACCTGATAACCCTGATATACAGGTTTTTTTTTATTCTTGTAGATTTGTTTTTAAAAAAGCCATGAAACCTACACTTATGCGGTTTGTGCGAGTGAGTTATACACCCAGGGGACATTATGTGGGTGGCTAATCTTTGCAATAAGTCGGCTAATGATTTGAAATTCACCACTTGTTTCTTAAATTAGTGAAAATAGACTATGGTTCCAATTAGAAACTTGCTGAACGTCGTCCAAAATCCTTAAATCAGTCATTTTCAGAAAGACTTTCAGCGCGTGAGAAAGTTACCACTCGTGGAGCAGGTACAAAGCTAGTGGTGTCAGTCAGGCGCCCGCGCAATTTTCCGCCTCTTATCTAGCCACAGCCTTGTACCTGGTCCACGAGTGGTAACTTCAGCGCACTACTGCGCTTCACACGCGCTCTAAGTCTTTCTAAAAATTACTGATTTATGGGTTTTGGACGACGCTCAGCAAGTTTATAATTGAAACCATATGTCTATTTCCACTAATTAAAAGTAAATTAGTGAATTTTAATTAATTAGTCGACTTATCGCAAAGATTAGAAAACTACGATTGTCCCCCTGGGCGTATAACTCACTCGCACAAACCGCATAAGTGTAGTTTTCACGGCTTCTTTTAAAACAAATCTGCAAGAATAAAAAAATAACACCCGGTATTTAGGCATTGCACGTACGTCACATCATGACATCGAACACCGGTATCCACCATGCTGGTGGTTGACTCTTCGACCCTGCATAGCGAGAGCAATGGTAAACTGTGCCGCGCTCGGCTGTAGCGACGATCGTCCGATCGCTTCGTCGGCATGAACCGCGAGATAGTGTCCCTCAAGTTAGAAAGTATGAGCGGCAGGAGAGGGATACGCCCGCGGATTACCGAGTTTGCGGCACGCATCTCATAGCGGCGAGCAACTCCACTTTTCTACCGCTGTTTACGTTCGCGCACGCCTATGCATCGGCTTTGCCCATTCGTGGTGTAGATGTCCTTTGTCTGTCGTTACATAACGCCGTTTCCCCGCTTCGAGCGATTGTCGCGCCGCGAGCCCGGCCGTCAGGGGATCGGTTTGTGCCGTCTGCGAGACGGTAACCTTTGCAAGGAGCAAAGGTATGTAGGCAAGCCGGTTAGGAAACATCATAATATGAAACCCTGAGTCAATGAGAGTTGTACGTTATTTGATTTATCCTTATCTCAGGGTTTAGATTATGACGGTAACCTAGCGTTGTTTACCAGTATTTCGCAAAATCGTAACAATCTTTTTACAAGCGACTCGTAAAGCCGCGCGTCAAATTTTAGAACGCGCAATTAAGATTCTTTGTTGTTGTCCTTCTTGGCGACACGTCAAAACTTTGTCGGCGGCATATCGGAACTTTCTGCTTGTAGCGCAATCGCACCAATGCCGAAACATTCTGCACAATTATTCTCCCGGCTGCCAGGAGATAGACACAGCCTAATTCTAGAAATAATCTAGAAGAGTACCTTTAGGAAAACGATCTATTGTCGCGAAGTAGGTTGCAGCGCACTTACGTTGACGAGACGGGACTTGAAAGGTAATCCCAGATAGATGTCGACACGGCCACGACGGAATCACCACTCAAACACAAAAACGAGAAGGAAGGTGTCCGTGAAGAATCAACACGATGTAGCACAACCTGTCACTTTTAAAAACGAGCACTGAAAGCATCACAAAAAATTCTTGCGCTTCTTTGAAATCGCTTGCAGAAGCAGAAATTCGCAGCACCCACGCGGGCGCAGACCACACCTAACTGCATGGATCCGCATCCGTAAAACCACGTGACCACGCACAAACTATCACGCTTTCAGCTTAGGGAGAGAAAGAAAAGTAGAAAAGGACAGGCCAAAACGGGAGTGCACAAAGGTCTTATCTTATGGGGAATCAACGTGCGGATTTGTCACTTGTACCCAAGGCTGATAGTGCAGTGAATGCTATGTGTGGCCTTGGGCTCCAGGCAGGTGCTGTGTTCTGCTTCATCACCAGCTTCTAGACTGTAGTCACGTGACCCTAACCGGAGACACGATTGGCCTAAAACATGCATAGCGTCTACCCTGCTGTCAATACCGAGTGAACATAGAGCTCTCTGACGTCCAATTCTGAACTTCCAAACTGTCTAGCTCGAAAGTGACCGAAAATGATGCGAGTTTGAAGATACTATGTTTTACGCCGTATAACCCAGATCATAATTTAAAATAAAGAAATAAGCGCGACTATTTTTTTTTGCGCACGATGTCCACAAGTAAATAAATAAATAAATAAATGTGTATATATATTTTTTTACCAATAAATTTAAAATTATGAGTACACTCTTAGGTTCGCGTTTTTAAATTTCAAATATTTTTACGAAAGAGTTGCACATAAAAGACACCACTTTCAACACACGATGAATCGCAGACGCTCGCAAGCGGATGGTTACGATGCTGCGAGAAAGGTTTTTGAAAGATGCTGCGTAGGGCGCAACGGCTTCGCAGGCGTTCGAAGGGAAAGGATTCGGGACGACGAAGTAGCGTCTTGCATCTTCAGTAAGCTAACGGTTCGTGTTTCCCGCTCAATTTAGCGGGGAAACACGAACAAAATTAGTTTCACTGCTAGATTTAGCGGGAAATTGACGTCAAGTGATATAAGTACTAATTCAATTTCTCGCTAAATTTAGCGAGGTGGTTACTTGATGGCGACGCCGACACCGCTTAACTCGGAAACGGGCGCCTATGAGCTGCGATCTCAAATCCATTATTTGATTAACTCGCTTTCCGATCTGATGCACTTCGTCATAATGTCACACGTCAAACATACAACCAAATTTCATTTGTCTTTCAATCTTCAAAATGTGCAATTGGTTAAATGGTCCAAATACCTGGAATAACTTCACTTTAACGATGTTAACAATAATTAACCAATTATTTGAGACTCATGCAATATAGATCAATCAACTTGTCTTGGCGAGTACATATGACTTATTGCTTGCACGACCGAAACGGGCCCATATATCATTATCAGGGGCAATATTTGCACGCGTATATCGCGAAATAAGGCCGTATTTACGCACTTATACGGCCGCATCTGGCAGTATTAGCCCGCCTATATGGCGATATCGGGGCGTATTTGCTCCCATATATTCCCTATCTGACTACTTATATTATCATATCAGGACGTATATAAAATATATCAGGGCCATATCTGACATTTTCGTACGGGAGGCGCCGTGTAACCGAGCTTTCGGTTGCACGTCAGAAGATCCCCAGGTGGTCCAAATTAATCCTCAGTCCTCCGCTGGGGCGTACCAGATGCCCGTCGTTGGTTTGGCACGTAAAACCCCAAATCTGACTTGATTTTTTGCCTTGTCATATTTTATTATTTTATGCCTCCACGCCGGCTTAACGGGTAAGCTGAATTCATTTTGCCCCTGAATATTCATTTTTGTTTTGCTCTATAGCACTCGAAATAAACGCCGAGGAGTCAGCTTGGGGAGAGACAATAAGAAGGAGGATGAACGGTGAGAATTGGACAATCCACAGTGCCAGGACAAGCCGCGCACAGAAGGCGTAGCCCTACGACTGAATGCCCTCGGCGATTCATTTTGAACGCGTTTTTTCTGTATGTACCTTCCTGACATGGTTAGACACAACAGTAAAATAGGCCTCTCAAATGAATCTAGTTTTTCAACGAAGTTTTAATCTTTTCCGCGTCTTTTTTACCCTTTCTTTTTGTTCCACGATGTTTGCGCCTATTGTCCGCGATAAGCGAACTTTTTTTTTATTGTTTTGGTCTCTCCGACGTTTCTTGCACATGACGCAGCACGCGGCCGCAGGAGCAGACTGAAGGCGCAAGAAGGAGAGGAGGTCACCGGCGGATCGTAGCAGGACGGTGAGGGAGGGATGGGAAAGAAGGGCGCGATTGTGATCGACGCGCGAAACTACATTTTGAAAATTCGTACAGGTCGATACGCCACGTGTCGCTAAAATCTGGAACTAAACTGCCGTGTCCCCGAAAGTTGGACTTGAGGGTGCGAAATGCACGTTACGAAAGAAGTGTGGAAGCTCGCCATCAGCACGCACTCAGCAGTCGTGCAACACAGCTATGGTCGCCAGTGAATACTTCCTATAGTGGCAGTACATGATCTCGGCGATCAGCTGATTGTCGACACTTCTGCCGTTTGCATCAGATTGCGGCGCTTTTAAATTATAAAACAGCGAAAAGTCAATTTCTTTCCGTTTTCTGAGTTTCGAGACAATCTTCAGTGGATTTTCCTTGTCTCGCGAGTAAAATCTTGGCTTCAGAAAACTGTATCGTTCCATAACCGTAACTTCTTTGGTGATCGCGCTTTAGGAATATTCTGATGTATATCTTTCATTCGTGGCGACGACAACTTCTATTCGTGGCGACGACAACTCGACGACTTCTATTCGACTTTTTCCGGGCATTTTCGCAGCTGCCGCGGCGAGTTCGTCACTGTTTTGAAATTCATCGGTCTCAGGCATGACTCGATTTCAGTAGTCACTTTACCGGCCTACTTATTCTCGATGATGCTTTGTCTTCAGCGATGTAGCGAGTAGAAGTCCTCTCACGTTCGGTGAGATTTGGGGCCCCTGGTGGCTCCTTTATCTCAAAATGTGAGCACGGAAACTACTGTCACTGTCAAAATATTCCGTTATCAACCGATATTAAACACACAATCACAGATGTAAAGAGCATTCGTGTTTATTTAAAGCGTTGACTCCTGTTTTTGAAAATTAAGCTGAAAAATTGATTCAATTTGGAGACCTTTATTTTGTTACTCACCGAAGAAATACAGCGAAAAGGAGATGCCGACGACGGCTGCTACAGCAGGTTTTTTTGTTTACATCACGTGATTCCTCACCGCCAAAACATACTAAATAACTCATTCTCACAATTTCTTAGTTGGAGCAAAAAGTGGCAGATGGAGATTAACTTTGATAAAACTGTGTTTATGTCATTAACCAACAAAAAGATGCCGTCTGTTTTCAGTTATGGCATTGGTAATGTGATCCTGCGTCAGGTTTATGAATATAAGTACTTAGGAATTTTATCTACCCCATCGCTTAAATGGGACAGTCACATTAGTTCCATTTGTTCTCGTGCCCTACAAAAACTGGGATTTGTTAAAAGAACTTTGAAATCTTCAACCAAAGAGGTTAAAATAACCGCTTATAAGACCTTAATTAGACCTATTTTGGAATAAGGCTGTGTAGTCTGGGACCCGCATTTTAAGGGTGACATTAGGCTGCTTGACAGAATACAGACTAAGGCTATCATATTTATTTGTAACCGCTATGACCGCAAGTTTTCCCCACTTCATCCATGCTTGATGTAGACTAGAGTACTTGGCTTCCAGACGCAAAGTTGAACGTCTCAAGGTCCTACATAAAATAGCTAATAATAACAGTGTACTTGACCGTAATAGTTATATTGATTTTGCTACTCAATCACGTACTCGTAATTCTCATCCCTTAAACATTGTACCATATCAATGTCAACTTAATTGTTTTAAATTCTCTTATTTCCTAGAACTATTGAAAACTGGAACAGCATTGATGGTGCGACTCGTTCACTTGATTTTGATCAATTTTCGGATGCACTTTAGGTTGTTTTGTGCATACTAGGGAGTGTATACTGTTTATAACCCTCCTATTTTACTTATTGATGTGATCCCTTCTACAACCCTTCTATTTTACTTATTGCTGTGTCTTTTTAGGTGTGTTGCACTACCTATGACGCTCTCTGTGTGTGTGTTTAGGTACAATGTATATGTTATTCCCACTCCTGCAATGACCTTTTTCAAGGTCGCAGTCTTTTGAAATAAATAAATAAACAAAAATATAAATAAATTCGTCCCTCTGAGCGTTCCCTAGTTCGCTCTGTTTGTCCCTACATTCCCTAGGCAAATCCAGCGTTTAGCTAGGGGCGCGTCTGTAAAGCCGGGTTAACGTTGGTGCAACCGGAATTTAAACCCGTGCATATCCGAGCTCGGTTTAGGGCGCTAAGCCGACTTAGGAAAGAGCCACTTTGGGTTAAAGTAAGCGACGTTGGTGCAACCGGCCCTCAGTTAACCAACTGGTTCGTGGGTGATACGCGGAAGCCAGCAGGTCTTTGACAAGAGTGGATAAAAATACCTTCCCATAGTCGCTAAGAAGGGATCTCGGCGCACAGTGACGTAAAATAATGTGTGTTGAAAAACCGAGCTACTTCCGAAGCCGTGGCTGTGAACGGTGGGGCTGTTTCCACGTAGTCCAACGGTGTCCATTTATTTGTTTATTTGGAAATACAGTGATGCGATTGGCCTAAGCCATTTTGGCGCACGTTTCGGAGCAGCCAAAACAGTGTTTTGGAGCAGCAAAAGCGGCTTTTGGAGCAGCCAAGACAGTGTTTCGGAGCAGAAAAAGTCGATTTTGGAGCAGATATTCTTAGGAAAATAACAATATTTGTTTTAAGTGCTGTACAAACAGAGAAGGCATTTTTTGTTGTGTTGTGTTCTGATGTGACCTGTTGTGACGGAACTCGCTGCTTCTGTTTTTACTGCTCAGACAAGTGTACAGTGCGGTAGGCATTGCCAAGCAATTTCGAAAAACCGCTTGCCACTGTTTTACTGGTTCTCGACGTGCCAGATTTTCGTCAAAAGTAAGCAAACGTAAAACAATAAATTGCCAGCCTCCCGGCTGGTGCCTCAGTCACGCAATCATGTTCGCATACACGTGAGGCCAGCTTCGGCAGGCTCGCTGTTCGGCATGCTTCGTCGCACGAGCGCAGACAACGGCTGTCCGATCGAAACCGAAACCATGCCCCTCAGCTCCGTCGCAGACTTATCCCCAAAATTGTACACAAAATGTAACTTTCGAGCATGCAACAAAAACCCTCCAGTGGCGCGTGCTTGCCAGGCCGGCAAACAAGGTACAAGCTAAACACAAAAAATAAAGAACCTGAGTGCATCGATGCAAGACATTGCGAGCCAGCCTCAAAACGTTCTTGAAGCGCTTTTTTTAACAACTGAACTCGAGACAAACAAGCACGCTGTGAGGGTTTAGCGTGCAGACATTGCCTTCTTTCTTCAGCTCACTTCTCTTCGCCAACTTTTCTTCACGGCATATTTTTCACGTACCGAGGTCCCTCTCGAAAGAAGGCCCACCGAGAGGAATCTAGATAATCAATACTTGGACACAGCAGTCTTTGAATTAAAGATGAATTTTTGTAGTAACGTATGATTTAAACAAGAACAGGAATGTTGATGAACATGCGCCGGTACTTAGTTTCATTTTAGATAGTACCATATCTGCAGTGATATGGGGACGGCAACATTCGACACCGCGCGACCACGATGACTGAAAGGCAGTGACCAAATATAGTTGTCCCATGGCCTTTGCTTCAGCTCACAAAGTAACTCCAGCCGCGGAAAACCGTGGTTTCGTTTCACAGCATGACTGGTACCCTGCACGCTAGCGTCGGAGCGTCTGCACACATCCGCGTCTATCGCTGAAAATATAAAAAGACAGGAGAGACGAGAGCCACAAGACGAAAGCGCGAAACGCGAGACGCCGGGAAAACCATGCAAGACCGAGTGGACAATAGATGCACGGTACTTTGTGTCAGGCGGCCGCTTGCACCACATAACACATGTCTGGTCAATTACAGTACTCAGTTTCGTTTCGGTTTTGAAAGGCGACCTAAATTGGTCCTTTGGCGCAGGCTTGGCGCAGATTACCCATATTGTGGCAAAACGTAGTAGCAGGATGTAGCAGGGTTAGCCCTTTGGCGCAGTTTGGCGCAATTGGCGCAGCAATCACAACACTGGAAATACTACTGGCTCCACTCAAGGAGCCTTAGTAGGAGTGGCTACACCATACGACAAAAGTACAGTCATAAATACAAACAGAAAAGGAAGACCAGCGGAGCTGTACTCGATACACTGTGTGCTTCTTCTTCGTCGCAGTCTGTTTTTCGCGCTGTTTCCTACGATAAATTGCCACCAACGCGCCCAACTATTCACTCTTCTATTATAGCTGGAAAGGTTGCCGCCACCTACGAGCGACGGCGGAAGCCATACTGGTTGTGTGCTTATGTGCTTACCGCCGTTGCTTATAGATGGCGGTAGCTGTCCAGGTAGGTTTGTGTCGACATACACGGACACGATCCTGGGGAACTTAGCCCTTAACAGCTCTGCTGTAAAAAGGAAAACTCATACAAGTAAACTTTCCATAGCAGTAATGAAATCTTCGACAGGTGTTAGGATGCCAATATTGCTTGGTAGCTCATTCCAATCTTGAATTGACCAAGGCAAGAAAGAATATCTAAAACAGTCATTCTTAAACCTGTATTGTTTCAACGCTCTAATATGGTTTAGGCATAGGGACCCTGTTGATAATGGTTCTAAGTAGCTAGAGGTTTCGTTTTGAATAGTGCCGTTAAAAATATTATACGGTACTTTCAATCTATCAATTGTTGCTCTTGTTTGCAACGGCTGAAGCTGCGTCCCGAGAAGCAGTTCTGTAGATGAAATTCCTGTACGAAAAGTATTAAAAATACACCGAGCAGCTAGTTTCTGAATACCCAGAACTGTGACCCTGCCAGAGTCAGGCCGACATTTGCACTCTCTCCAAGGAATTGGCGAAAGCCCCCCCCCCCAACCGTGGCTTTGAGCGAATATGAATGCTCTCATAATCTATCATTCAAACATCTTCCTGTTGGCCCCACGTAGCACCTGTTACATGACAAAGGTATCTTATATACAACACCCGAAACACAAGTGACAAAAGGTTTCCTGTGCGTCTTGGTACACTTCGCACTCGAGCGGCCATCTACCCCCGCACCAACCCTGGACCATATCTGGCCTATTTTTGGGGTGCCGAAAACACTACCGGTATTCCATATCCACCACCTACTTGTTTCAAGTTATGGGAAACGCGGTGGAGGTAGGGGACCACTACCACACGTTTCTTTTCCCTTTGCGGCTTCGTCCTCTCTAGCCCCTTCGCTTTTTTTTAGGAAGTGTACTGGCTTCTTCCGCAAATAGTGTCAACAGGAACCCCGACTCCTTCAATCTACCAATTTGTTTTCTAAAACCTTCGGTCATCTTGTGGGCCCATGATTTTTCGAGGGTCGACCCAAGGCATGACACCGCTATTGGCCTCTTGACCACCTTTTGAGTGGGAAGATTTAAAATCTAGAATCGCCTTTGTGGAACGCGGGCAGAACGACCAACATATAGTTTTGTCACCCAGGTACATCGTCAAATCCAGGAACTGCAGAGCCCCTTCATTTGGCTCGTCACACATGAACGTCAGGCCCCCTCCATACTTTGCAAATGCGTCTAGAACGAAACACCGTGTATCGTCTTCTTTGCTCCCTCATCCAAAAACCAAAAAATCATCTACATATCAAAACACCCTTTTTACAGCCGATGCCCCCAGGGCATTCACCACAGCTCTATCGACCCCGGATAGGTAAATGTCGCTCAAAATTGGAGCCACACAGGACCCGATACACACTCCTTGCTTTTGAAGGAACAAAGAATTGTTCCAGCCTAGAACCATAGAATTCAGATAAAATTGCGACATCTCCTAGGAAGTCTTCTATGGCCACTCCACTGGAGTTTCTGAACCCCAGTTCCCCGTTCCTTTCAATACAATCTCTAACAAAGGCAATCAGCTGGTCATGAGGTAGTGAATAAAATAAATCCTCAATGTCAACGCTGAAGGCTGACCACCTCTTGGCCTCACTTTCTTTTAAAAATAGCACACCACCTTTGTTTTTGTGTAATATTTTAAGGAACTGTGTATGTTTTTTTTCTGTCTCTGTTTCCTTTATTAAAATTCTTCAGTTACGAGTACAGCATTGTCCTGTCATGTTTGCTCCTCTTCGTAGTCCGTGTTTTCTGAGCTATTTTCCCATCATGTATGGCTTTCAGGGTCAAGCCGTCCGCTGATAACCGGAACAAAAAGACGAGCTTTTTCTATATTTGGTTGCAAACAAGCCATGGATGACGCGAGAGTTGTTGCACAAAGTGCATAAGAAAACCGGCATGTACCAGCGCTTTTTAAATACAAGAGACTCCGAAGACCTAAGAGCCTTCAAAAGGTATCGTAACCAACTAACTGGCTTGTTAAGACGCGCGAAGTCCGCATTCTACACAACCCTCTTTACAAGAGATGATAATAAAAATTCGCGCATACTCTGGGAAAGGGTAAATAAGGTCTTGCGTCCTCACCACGAGCGTCAAATATTAGATAATATGAACTGCGGAGACGACCATTTGTCCGGCTGTGCTTTGGCGAATGCATTTAACAATTATTTTGTTAGCCAATCAAGTGATATAGCTACACTTCCAGATGGGCTTGACGCTAGCAGCTATATGAAACGTAATTTCGAAAACTCTTTTTTATGAGCCCTACTGATGAGGTTGAAGTGTTTGCAGTTTTTAGAAACTTGAAAAACTCCAGGAGTCAAGATGTAGACGATCTTAACATCAAAGTGATTAAGCATACTCTCGACATAGTGGTACCGGTGTTAACGTATATATTTAATCTATCATTTTCTTCTGGTGTGTTTCCTAAAGCAATGCAGTGTGCTAAGGTTGTTGCTTTGTTTAAAGGTGGGGACAAGAATACGTTTAAAAACTACAGACCTATTTCTCTTTATCCATTTTTTCTAAAGGTCTTGAGAAAATCATTCATAAAAGACTTTATATTTACCTAGAAAAATTTTCAATAATTTCTAATAGTCAGCACGGTTTTCGAAAACATCGCTCAACTGAATCAGCACTGTTAGTACAAAAGCAACAAATTATCGAATGTTTTGAAAATAAAGAACTCATCATGGGTGTATATATTGACTTCTCCAAAGCGTTCGATTTAATTAATCACAAAATTTTGTTCATGAAGCTAGAAAATTACGGTATACGTGGAACGGCTCTAGACCTATTTAAGTCATACCTACAGTACCGTACGCAGTTCGTTAATAATAATAACTATATTTCAACCATTCAAAAAATTAGAACTGGTGTACCTCAAGGTAGTGTGCTCGGGCCACTCTTGTTTATAATCTTCATAAATGACATTGAAAATTGCGTACCGCATGCAAACCTTGTGTCTTATGCCGATGATACGACTATTTTTATTAAAGGCGGCTCAGCAGATGACATAGAAAGGAAAGCAATAGGAGTTCTTTCAAACATTGACTTGTGGACCAAAGTAAATGGACTAAAAATAAATTCTGAAAAGACTAAATGTGTGCTATTTCGACCTCGAAGTAGACAAATATCTTATTCGTTTCAAATAACCTTAGGCTCATCAACACTAGAGGTAGTAAAGTCGGTAAAAACACTGGGTGTACTTTTCACTGAATCATTATCATGGAATGAGCACGTTGAATATGTCCATACAAAAGCTAGTAAATCTATTGGTCTCCTCTGTAGAAACCGTTATGTCTTTCCAACAAGTGTAAAATTGCTTTTATATTACTCTTTGGTTTATACTCACTATGTATATTGTCATTTAGTTTGGGGCCAAACAACAAAACATAACTTAACAAGACTACTACTAACCCAAAAGAGGGCTATTCGAATTGTTTCAAATGTTTCTTTTTTGCATCCTTCTAAGGAACTCTTTTTCAAGCATCGTGTAATTCCTATTGAACAGCTGCACAGATTTCGGTTGTTGGTGACTTATAATGTAGCCTTAAAACACAACAATACTTTTTTCATTTCTGCATTGTCATGTTTAACTAAGTTAGATCATAAATATGTTACCCGCCATGGCGAGACCTGGAATGTTTCAACACCCCGTACTAATTATGGTTTTACATTATTAAAGTATGTGTTGCCATCTTTACTAAATGAACTTGAAGCAAATGATGTGTGTATATTTGGAAAGTCAAATCGAATGTTAGCGGACATACTACTACAATCCCATTTTCTTTATGATACCGTGTAGTGTCACGCATGTGTTCTGAAATTGTTTCTATCTGAGTGGCATATGTCTTTTAGTTATCTTTCTAAGTATAATGATTGGAGTGGTGTGCTGGTGTATATTTGATTTCTTGGATCTAGTGTATTTTTATTTTATGCTGTTTTTCCGCCAAGGTGTGTATGGGAACTAGGGCCTCGTCAAGCTGCAGTAGCAGCTTTTTGCCCTCTTTTCCACCTTTTTTCGTTTTGTAATGAAAAAAGGAAATAAAAAAGAATATTATTATTAAAAAAGATTATTATTATATGTATGTTAGAAACAGCTAGCTTACTAGTGAATGCTTTTACCCGTTAGCGCTAAGCATCTGCTGATATCAAGACAGTGGAAAACCACTAGGTGGACACCGCCACGCAAAACGTTTGAAATAGGAAAAGCCATAAAAAAAACAAGAGTGGAAAAAAACTCTTCCCGCTAAGATGTCCCCGACCACTCGAGGTCCTGCTGTTTACCTGCGTGCGCACACCATGACACCGTCGCACGCTTTGCCGGGCTTGACGGTGGCGTGCTGTGCAGAGAAGAGGCGCAAAGAACGACGCCAAGTTGCGGCGCAAGAGCTCAACTTCAAAATGTTTTGTTTTCTTCTATAGAACAAAATTATTTTAATTCAACTTTCAAGAACAAACGGCAAAAGTTATTCTGTAAAATTCACCATGTTTCGTGTTTTCCTTTGGACCACTTCAAGGACGCAGCTTAAAACGCAATTTCGCACAAATATAGTTGTTTTCTTCTTTTTTATGCAAGATATTTAGTTGTGTGGCCTGAAACCTTTTGTGTGTACAGTATACCTACAGGGCTGTCAATAAACATTTTTAGTCGCTTGCAACGAAAAAATAGTTTGTAACTAAAAAACAAGGTAGAATGCTGCATATATTCTTTTATTTTTTACATTTCTTTGAGCATATCAAATTCTATGATTCTTCATTACACAGCAATCCAAATACCGTCTGTTTCTTAGGCAAAAACATTCAGGTGTTCCGTAAAAACATCTTACTTCACATCAATTATTAAATGACTTCTGGTTTCACTCCCTTTTTACGAGTTCAAACCGCCATTGCCCCCTGAACTTTGTTTTTCGACAAAAATATTTTAGAGAAGCACCACAAATATTACGGTGAAGAGCCATTAATTTTATTTTAGAAATCAGAGGTGGCCGTGGGACCTTTGGCATGGCATGGAGAAGTCCACGTCGTCTGACGCCGCCAGTGGTTTAGTCATCGCATTTCACGCCGCCCTCGGGTACGAAGGGCACAAGGGGCCTGTTATGGCTACGCACTGGCGGCACCTCTGATCATTACACGGTACCCGCCGTTTCTTCCCTCGCAGCCAAAACAATGAACAAGGGTGGCGTGCAGTGCCAACCCCCGGTCACAGTCCGAGTTTCGCGGCGTTGACATTAGCGTCGACACCAGCAGCAGCTCTTCGATGGTGGGGGTCTCTCATTAATATAAAAAGACACATATGAAACTTTGTTTGCTAACCGTAATTTCAACAAAATGTTTTCACCGCGCCATGAAAATAGCGTATTCATTTCTCTCCGCTTCTCTTTCGGTCTGAAACCAGAACTCTAAACCGACCGGGCGGAGGTTGCATGAGCAGTCAACTCGCTCGTCTCACCCCTCCTTGGCGCCGCCGATCTCCTCTCCCAAATTTGAAACTTCGTAACGGCAGTGTTGCTGTGCAGCTGCGCGTTGTCGCATGGTTTTGTTTACCCGGTGGTCGTGCGAGCGTGGTTCAGCTCTCCGGCGTTCCGCGCGCCTGTCGAACTCTATGGAAAATTTAGGTGCAAACTTCCAGAGACTTGAGGGATGCATTTTATGTGGCCATATCCAAATGGTGCACGAACAGCGCAAATGCCAAAACCTACAAGTTTTTGTTTGTTCGTTGTTTCTCAACAAAAGACAGGCGAGTATGTTCTTCCCGTACTCAGTTTTATTTGCTCAGCGAACTTACCATTGAACTTTTGCTGCCCATAGCTGTTAGTTTGCGGGTTTACCGTACTAGAGGCAGGCTCGTTCTCGCAGTAAAAACAAATGCTTTCTGATATTCTCCATGAAGTAAATCCCCAAACGACTACGGCTTTAATGAGACCAACACGCGGCTCTGACGTCACGCAGCTGCGGTGGCGCTGTTGACAACACTGCGCATGCGTAGACGCTTCACTTCACGTGAATTTGGTTTCTCCGCGCGCGCAGTGCCCACACCTGGTGTGGGCAAACGCGGGCTTGATTGTAAACAGCGTGTGGGTCTATTAGACCCACACGCTGCAAGCAGTGCTGGAGATTCGGTCACACAAATGACGAATGTGTAGTGACGTACGCCTCAAAGCTCCAGGGGAACGCAACACCGGACGCTGATCATAGCGAACATATCATGGACGTGGAGGAAATGTTCCATGAGGAAGTCGAACGGACGCAAACGGGCGATGACCCAGCAATCCAGAACAACGACCCTCCTTGCAGCCTCAACGAAAGCCCATTGGAAGAACAAAGGTGCAACGAAGGCAGCTCCCCAACACCGCACCCAGAACCAAGAGAAGCTACCGCAAGCAAAGGGAAAGTGAGAAAGCAATCCCTGCAAACCAAGAAGATGGCAGAGACCAAGAAGGAAGAACATCATTGCAAAAGAGCCAAGGTTGACACCAGCGGGAATTTGACGCGAGAACCGGAAGCCATAAATATTCTGCTGGACTCCACCGAGCCGCAAATACGGCTGGAACCCAAAGAGCAGCGGGTGAAACCCAAATTCAAAGACCGAAAAACAACCTCCCCGGCAGCTTCCGAACTCGACCCAAAGCATGTATAGGAATAGCAATACGTAG
>JAZHYW010020525.1:0-18094 GCA_037355805.1 Ixodes ricinus
GCTGCGCGCGCGGCAATATGGACGCTAGGTTTGTCGGTGGTACTTTAAATGCCTCGTCACACTGCTCAAACATCCTAGAAATGACTAAGTGTAAGCCGCAGTTGTGATGGCGATATCATCTGAGGGCACACCTCTTTATTCTCGAAGCATCTTTGATTTATTCGACTTCGGAAACGTTTTCAGTAGGGGGTCATATTAGCAGTGCGGCCCTCATGCCAAGATGAAAGACGCCTCGGAGAGTGCCTTTTGTGTTACGTTTTAGAACCGCGACTTAAAAAGCCAGATTCGACAAAGGCAAGGAGGGTGCGGTGCTGTAAACTCATATTTAATTTAATGATGTTTAACTCTTTTCCACCCCTTATATTCAACTGAAGTATGCCCCAAAACTTTTAAAATTTTATTTACTTCTCTACAAAGTTCTCCTACTTACAGTAGGGTGCCTTGGAAATATTTGAAGCAATGTGCCATACTCACTCTCAAATGCCACCCGGCCAACATATCTAATATAAAACGACAGAAGAGTGTTACCTTTTCTTAGCTCTTACTTTGTGCCATCCGACTTATCAGTTTCTCGATTGAACTACAACGTCCTCCAAATCAATTAGATATTCGTATGTATTGTTTTTCTGCCATTTTGAAAAAAAGGCCCTGAACGTATGCTTTTAGCCTTGCTGCACTATTGACGCAAAACAACTACTTTTTCGTCGCTTTTCTGAACACACACGCAATAGAGGGCGAGTTTACTCTCCTGGCCTTAAATAAACACAATTACAATTTTACGTCGTTAGACTTTTGAGTCAGTGACACCTGTGTAGATGTTATGACAAAAACGCGTATTAAATTATATTAGTTGATAAAAGCAAAGTCATTTAATGACATGTCGACTGAAGTTGGGATACCCATTGTAATATTGCCGCGGGCGCAGCTGACCAAGTAGGCAGCGCGCCCGTGGCATAGCAGTTATCGCGCTTGCCTTCCTCGCAGAAGGCCAGGGTTCGATTCCTGGCCGCGCCTACACTTTTTTGCTGACGCTGTAATGTGAAGTTCTAGTAAGTTCGAGAGCCGCCTTGCTAATTCGAGGTTAGAATGTTCTACGAACCGAACCTTCCACGCCGAATGTTCCCGAAGCCCACGTGTACACAAAGGGCTCCGCCTGGCAAGCCGAGTCAGTTTTCGCCCCAGCGTTCGACTCTGCTCTTTCGCCGACTTCGACGCCCGCGACGCTCTACTGTTATCTTTTGTTTCCTTCTTTATTTTTGGGCACAAGTTCGCCCCATTAAACGTTTAGTTTACTCAGTTATTCACCGCCTCATCACTTGTCATTCGTAACAATATTACATATGCTGGAAAGACTCTAAACAAAACATTTTGGCTAAAGTGTTCATGTCATTACATTTTATTGTAAAAAACAAGCATTAGTTTAAGCAAAAAAGTGGATTGTGATTGCATGTAATGATAAGTTCACATTTATTTCTTACAGTGTGCACTGCACTTATAAGAACCGTTTAGATTAAACAAATATGAAGTAATTAAAAGTTTGTAATACTTACATTTTCGACATCTATAATGAGTTTGTCTATCTTCTGAATAGCTTCCAGCAAATAGCGCAAGAGCTGTCACTGATGCAGAGCAATGCTGATGCTCTGAGCCATGGCTGTAGACTTCGCTCTGAGTGGAGTTCAGGAGTGAGGTGAGATTGGAAAATAGGATCATGTCTCCTATACCGGCTTATATCTGAGCACAGACTGGGCAGCAGCTGTTAAGCTATGTCTTTTTTATTGCTCTTCATTTGAACTGCAGGCCCCTGTAGATTATAATTACCCACGTTATACCGCATTTCGCAAATCACTCATCAATAATAATGGCAAACTAGGATCACGCAGAGGTGCCCTATAATAAAGTTAATGATTTAACTATAAAACTATAACGTGTTCTGTGAATATTAAGTTTAGTCGTGAATACACATTATTTTGCTAAAGTCGACGATGTTCAGATATTTTACTTGTCGATCATCTACTGGCGATAAAATGCGCGATTATATAGTTGACGTTTTTGTGTAGCCAAACTTATAAAAAACTTCAAGTTCGCGCGTTTTGTGTGTTTGCTAATGATTAAGCACAACATCGTTGTGGCTTTGAGTTTCTAATCTACTGTTTTAGTGCATTCCAGGTCGTGGAGCAAACTCTATATCGCATTCCTAATAAACCACGCCAACGTTGAAATCATCATTAAAATCAAAGGGAACTTCTTTTACTTATAGCCGTCAGAAAGTGAATTGCACTATAAAGCATAGTTTTGATTATTTACTTGTGACGGTAGCTCTGTTCGAATAATATTTACAAACAATGTGACGAGTTGGGCTAGTTGGTTTGATGAACATCTTGGGAAGAAACAGGGGCCAAAAACTTGGGCGAGAGTAAGGAAACATACACGACTAGGATCAAGCGCTGGAACTACCAACTGTTGTTTATTGTACACAAGGGGGAAGGAAGAAAACAAGAGGCATCTTAATCAGAAAAAAATAGACACACACAGACGCGCCAGCCCAGCAGCATATTATGTCAGGATAGGCCAAGTCAGTGACAACGTAATTCCTGTCATAGTCGATCGAAAGGTTCCCGAATTTTTTTTTCTATATAACGCCACTGACGCATCTCCATCCAAGATCTGAGATGAAAAAGGCCTCGATAATTTCCCCTTGTCACTCTGTTGCTACTTATCCACATTTACGAAGCTCGATCACTACCAATATTATACTCCGTTGGGGGAATACTGAACCAAAATTTCGAGCTCATAAAACCAAGATTGAGTGATAGCCGGGACGCTGCGAAACACAAAAAACACCACTCATACAGCGAGATCTCCAGCGGATGGCCGTATTTTTGTAAAATAAGTGCGCGATTGAACACGGCACGACGAGGCCGACGAGACATATGACTTCACGATTCTCATTGAACGTTCTGGAATATTTAAGGCGATTGATCAACTAGAGGTGTCCTCCCGCTCCCGTGATGAACAAATTAACTCTAAGGTATTAATTAACACTAAACATATTTGAACCGCTTTCCGCTACGAAATAACCTCTCAGTCCCTTAAACTCTCTATTTTAATCTGATTGGAAACTTTCTAACGTCACACCTGTTTATAGAACAGGCGACCACACATCTAATCAGAAACTGTCGATCCTCTCTCGCTCACCAGCGTTTCATCTGAACTCATTGAGAATGTTAACTATTCAAGCCTAATACACTTTCAAGACTCTCATTACCTTCTTTTCAAGCGTCAGCATGAGTTCGGAAGCCATACTCATAGAAAACTCAGCTAGCAGCATTTCTAACTGACGTCTGCTCAAATTTCGATTTGAATGCTCAAACTGACGAGATCTTTATTGACTTCAAAGTATTTGACACTATTCCTTCTCAACGGTTTGTAATAAAATTAAGTGATATTAACATTAACCATTCTCCATTCAAATGGATTTCTGAGATACTCACTAATCGCGCTAAGTACACTCTATTACCAAAGCAAAAGCTACCACAAGTACACTAACGTATGTCGTCTCTCAGGGAACGGTTATTGTGCCCTTCACTCTTTTAAACTACAGCCTGTCCCCTCAAGAAAATTTTTTTCAACCGAAAACATTGATTATGCGTCGTCAGACGCTTATTTTTCTCCGAAAGGTAGCGCTAGAGGTCCAAACCAGATGCTAAGCTTTCAGCAGAACCGATACGTTCTTCAAAACGTGTTGAGATATTTTTTGAAAATTTCAATGGTAAAAATGGGGCACATTTTTGCCCGTTTTTGATTTCTGACGGCATAAATATCCGTGTATCCGAGAGCTACGTCGGCCACCATTTCCCACTGACATTTTTAAAAATAACTTTAAAACTTTGAATTAAATTCGGTTCGCGCTGAAACTTTGGCATCTGGTTCGCACCTCTAGCGCTACCTTCGCTCGGAGATTAAGCGTTCGGCCACGCGCGGCTTATTTATGCATTGAAAAAAAAAAACTCCGTAAATCGTTTTTGGGGACACCCTGTGCATTAATGATCTCCGCTATGACATTTCATCTGCAGCACGTTTGTTCGCCGATGACTCTCATACACAAACTGATTCATTCATATCATGATCAACTAATCTTACAGAATCATCTCTCACTTCTAATTCAGTAATGTCAGGAAGGGAAAATGGCCATAAACTATTTTAAATGTAAATCTTTATACTTTTCTCGCAGTTTAGATGTTTTATCGTTCTCTTACCACCTCACTATTATCACAGTAACTACCTGCTCATTGTATAAATACCTAGAAATTTATCTGACATCTGACCAGTGAAGAACCGCTCATATAACATCTGTCATCGGCGATCTTAAACGTGCTATTGGATTTCTTCGCCGTAACATCAGACAAGTGACATCTCCAGCAAAACAACTAGCTTCGTACTACCTTGATCAGAATTAGACCAGAATACGCTTCTTCATCTGGTCACCGTGGCAGGCATACCTAACCAACAGCCTGGAATCCGTTCAAAAAGAGTCCACCGTTTTATTTATTATGACTACTTCCTCTATGCTAGCATGTAGTGGTTCTCGTTTCTCAATAATTGATGTTTCGCGGACATTTTGTGGATTGGCTCATATGATACAGGACGCCGTTTGCAGTGAGGTGGAGGAAAAGTATAGGTTAATTATGATATTAGGTTATTAAATGAATATTACCAAAATTAGTGTGAAATATACTCCTTTCATTGACATGCACACGAGAAAACTGACCAGGAAATAAAAATATTTCTCCTCAATCCGTAAAAGATATAACTCTTATTGCTGAGGCTTGACCTGATAAGGTTGGGCTTCGCGGACCCCTAGAATGCCTTCGCGGACTCTAAAGGTTCCGCGGACCTTCCGATAAAAAAAATAAACTGTGCCCAAGATTTCGCCAAAAAGCTGACTTTGACACACTTTTCTGACCGCCCCGGAGTGTCTCGTCTCTCTCTCCTCCATCAGATTTTGTATCACAACAATCATCTCATATGATGTTTTCTATGGCCTAGTCACAGTATTTTTCCTCGTTTCGCCCATTCTGGTGAATTCTTTCCAGTTTCATCGCCAACCATCACTCATCAAATGTCAACCTTACCATTGGCCAGTTACCACTAAAACGCACTACCTGCAGTTTCTACAACTGACACTAATACATTTGCTGGAGCCATTGCCCTATTTCTTCTTAACCTATAACTGCGTTACATCGTGTTCATTATTATAGATGTTTTTTAGAAGTGTGTTACCCTCTGGTATAATGCCCCTGCGCCCTCAAGAAAAACTAAATGGTGATGATGATGATGATTCCCCTTCATTTTCGGTTCGTCCCCCAAACAGAACAACCGAATGACAGGAGAAGCTGAGGCCGCTTTCCCTCATTCTCCTCTCTCTCAGAAGGATCGTGACGTCATAGTCCTCGCTTTATCGCGCCCTCCTATTTCAAATATACGGCCACCGGTTTGAGATATCGAAATATGAGTGTTGTTTTGTAGTTCGCAGTGTCCTGTTTAATGTTTCTGCGGATTTATTTTGTGAAATCTATGTGTTGGTTAGCATCCCTTTAAGGTTGTATTTTGATGAAGGATATGCATGACATATAAGTAAGAGTGCTTCAATGCCGCTCAACCTGAATTTAATATCATCGTTTCCACGTAATTTAGCAGTACCGTATTTACTCAAGTAATAGCCGCACTGTTTATGAAGAAAATCTTAGGGTTCGCTTTTCCGTGGAGCACGCATATTGCCAATCACCGCGATCAACAGCAGGATTACAGCTGTTTCAAGGACAGAGATAACGTCTTCGTGCGAAGATACCACCTGTGAAGATTGCATTAGTAGGGACAATCGTTTTTCTCGATCTGGTTTTCGCTATGTCATTTATGCGCAACGTAAATGATTGGCTGTATATTTGTTCTGTAGGAAACTAGATGCAAGGGCCTTGTTCATAAATCGTGCGGCTATTACTGGAATAAATACGGTAAATTTGACCTAGTATATTCTGCATGTCATCATTTTGTAAGATGAGTTATATACTGTGCTTATTATTTGTTGTCTATAATGAGTATAATTTGATTCTTTTTTTCAGTATGCGTGACTCAAGGTAGCAACCTTGTTGTAGGGATATCATTCCTACTGTACCTGTCGTAGACCTCGATCAATCCTACGAACACTCCCGGTGTTGAAATTATCAAGTTTCTGGGTGTAACGTCACAGGCAGCCATTGTTAATAAAAAAATATTCAACTCTGGCGCTTGCTACAAAAAAAAAACTGACAGCTAGATCCGTGAAGTTGACTTAAGCTAAAAAATAATTAAAGGTAATACTGAACCGAAATTTCCGAACCACAAAACAAGACTTGACCGATAGGTGGGACACTGTAAAATCCAAAACATCGCTCGTACTGCGATATCTCCGACGGATCGACACGGCCAACGAGGCCGACGAGAAAAGTCACGTCACGACTCTCATTGCTCCCCTTCCTTGCTTCGTCCCGCTGAGCTCGTGAACCGAAGCGAGGAGGAAGGAAGCGAGGCCGCTTTCCCTTATTCTCAACTGTTCCAGGAGGATCGCAACTTTCATAGCCCTCGCCTGATCGCGCCCTCTTTTTTCCAAAAGTACTGCCATCCTTTTGAGGTATCGATGTAAGATACATGTTTTGGAGTTCGTAGCATCCCGTTCAACATTTATGCGGCCATATTTTGCGATATCAAAATTTCCGTTCGTAGCCCTTTAAGCAAGGATGGTAGGCTTTTTTTGCACTGTTCCCGAAGGGGTTCGCACAGGGGACGCTTTCGGGGGAGGAGGGGGATGTGCATTACGTCAGAGGTCGGTGGAACGTGGGTGACTCCGTCTCCGGCTGAAAGTATTCCAGGGCCGGTGGTTGGCCGAGTTAAATGTCAGTCTTAGAAGACGAATTCAGCGATTGCACTTCTGACAATAAGGCTCGAGCGCTTTGTAGAGTGTGTAGAGGCTAGAACAATGGCAGCGTAGATAGAAATGGTGGTACGAGATTACTCGCATGAGTGTTGTTAGATACGGAAAACTACGAACTATTTCCGCTAAAAAGAAAAGCTGCGTGAAAGGGTAGATAAAACACCAAGAACTTGACATCCAAAACCAGTCATATGAGGGAGGTGGTTTAAAACGACATTATAGAATATCGAAGACTCCCTCTTGTAAACATACAAGAAACGTTTAAATGGCTCACATTCGCAAGTCACTAGTTGGGTGATACAAATCACAGCACCTATATCCCTTAAGCCAACTCTCAAAAACTTTCCAGATATGCGCCAAAAGTTATATGCTGTCTGTATTATTATCCGGGTGCCATCTTCCCCAGTAAAACTAACAAACGTCGGGTGCCTGCACATAGAAACATTATGATTTCATAAATTGTGCATTGCGCATGCAGATTACTTTTACTTTGTTAAATTTAACGGAATAGTTTGGCACATTGATACTTTAGACCCATGGTGCTGTAAAAAACAACTGCCTCCAAACTCCGGTCTAAAAACATGCTTTTCGTGCAAGGCTCGTCAAATTATGAGGCGCTGGAGAAATGCAGCCTTCTTCGTTAAGTCCTTATTTCGAACTCTTTTGTTCGCCTTCCGCCCATTGAAAAGCATGCGGGAAGGGCCTTAGAACGCACCTCGTATCGCTGCGACCGCAGCGTTCTTTCGCAACATAGCTCTGTCTGCGTTCATCGCCGTCGCGATGGCAACGAACGCCGAATGAATGAAGGCACGCACGGTACCACCCCGTGAAGCCAGCAACAGCCGACCCCATTTTACGAACGCCGTCTGCTATAGCCAGACCCGAACGAGGTGTGTCAGATCGACCGCCTTCGCCAGTGCGCCGCTGGCAAAGAGGACGAAGCTGAGACACGCCGACGGCGATTGAGGAAGCAACAGCACCACGGTACGACTGCAACGAGGTGCATTTATTGGGATCAAAGGTCTGAAATAAGCAAGAGCTATTTTGTTGGAATCATAACACGCGATATCCAAGTTGGAGACCGCATACCTTTGCTGGGTCTTTCCTGTGAACTTTTTAGAGAGACACGGGGTGCCGCATTCAGAAAACAGCTCCGTTTGCCAAATATGGGGGGCCTGAAAAGGGATGTTTAGACCGCTACCAAAACATATAAATGACATAACGAACACTTGACAAGCGGTTGGCGCATAAGTCCTTTTATGCATGCAGGCGGGGACGGGCTCAGCGCAGCGGGTCACTGGAAGTCACAGGAGCCGTCAGAATCCTCGTCCTCCGCACTATCGGGAAGGTCTCGTCTGCATCGGGGCTGCAGATTTTGGCGGCCGCGGCGACGAACGACTGGAATCTATCAGTGTTTCCGCGCGCCTCTCTCTCCTCCAAAACATGAACTTTGCAAGGGGATCAGTTAATATGTCGACGCTTATTAAAAGCTGTGCATGGGCGCAGCTATGACTGACCATTGCTTTTTCTTTCTCATTTCGTACGCTTCACTTTATTATTTTAGTCGCGAGACAGGGTATGGAAATTCATGCACAACAGTGTTTTGTCAAAAACGCTCTTGGGGACTCTACAGATACGAAGCGTCTACCCTTTAGGATCGTCTCCAGCCCCTGCTATTTTTTAGAAACAAATGGAGATACTATTGGGAGGGATTCCAGGTGCCTGCGTGTTTCAGGACGACTTTGGTAGCCGCGGAAGGAAATACAACTCATTTAAAAAGAGTGCACGAAGTACCATCGCCCATGAAGGATCATTGACTTTGGCTAGCGGAAAAGAGTTGCCTGTTCATGCAAGACAAGGTGGACTACCTGGGACATACAATCAGCAGTTTTGGAATAAGCACATCGAGCAAAATTTACAGGCTATACAGAATGTGAGTGACCCACGATCGTTCCTTGGACTGGTAAATTACTACGCAGGTTTCGTGCTTAAGTTGTCTACGATACTAAAGCCTCTCACGCTTCCGCTGCATGAGGGCGTGCCGCGGGACTCGTCACTACAATGTGACAAGAAATTCCAGGATCTCAAAGGAATCTTTAGCAGAGCCCCAGTGTTGGCTCACTATGATCTAGAGATACCTTTGATTTTGTCTTGCGGTACTTCCCCAGTTGGAGTTAGAGCCGTGTTAGCATACGTCCACCCGGACAAGGCAGAGCGTCCCATTGCTTATGCGACAAGGACACTTGCACGAGTAGAAGAAAACTATGCTTAACTAGAGAAGGAAGCTATAGTGAGAGTCTTCGGTATGAAAAGATTCTCCGACCACATATATGGACGTCAAATCAGCTTGGTAACCGACAACAAGCCGTTGGCAGCCATCATAGGACCCAAGAGATGCATTCTAACGATAGCAGCTGCTGGATTGCAACGTTGTGCAATGCTTTCGTCAGCGTATTGCCGCACGCGCAGCTAGCCAAGTAGACAGCGTGGCCGTGGCCCAATCAAGGTAAGAAAAAAGAAGCGGCCGTGGCCCAACGGTTATCAAGCCTGCCTCCCACGCGAAGTGCCCGGGTTCGATTCCTGGGAGCGACGCGTGTTTTGTTTATTCTTGCTATTGAGTGTTCTAGTAAACTCGAGAATCCTGTTGCTTGTTCGAGGGGCGAATGTTCTCGTCGCCGAAGCTTCTAGGCCGATTGTTCCAGAAACCAACGCGTGTACATAACTGGCTCCGCATGGCGATCCTGAGTCAGTCTTGCCCCAGCGTTCGACTCTGCTGTTACGCCGACTTCGACGCCCGCGACGCTTTCCTGTTATCTTCAGTGTCCTTTTTATTTTTGGACACACGTTCGCCCCATTAAACGTTTCAGTTCCCCGCAGTTATTCTTTGTTTCCCTGGCTGTTCCTTCGTGACATTTCGGTGGAGGTGCTGCGTAATTGTATTCTTTGCCCGTGGACCGTGCCCCTCCGAAAATACGCCGGCCAATTGACGAGCTCAGCCCCAGGAGGCTACCCTTCGCAGAAGACCAGACCAAAGTCCGGTCAAGTCGCCGTAACAGAGGGCTACCCCTGGAACTTGAAACCCTGGCGCAGAAATCAAAGAAGCGGACCGCGACGATTACTACCCCACCTGTCGTCATCCTGCCCGTCACTCCCCGCACTCCGAGGCCCTTTCACGGTGTAGTTCACAAAGACGCAGAGGACTGGCTGCATTATTGTGAACGTGTATCCCGCCCCAACGGATGGACGGATGAGCACCGCCTCCAGAACTTCTTCGCGCTGGAAGGCACCGCGAGGCACTGGTTTGAGAACTACGAAGCCTCCTTTACTTCATGGGAGCCATGCGCCGCCGAAATGAAGCGGACGTTCATCAACTACCACCGTCGGCAGCGAGCGGAGGACCTTCTTCGAACAAGGGTGCAGGACCCCAACGAAAGCGTGACAAGCTTTGTCAAAGATGTCCTGCGTCTAAGTGCCGGGGCCGATCCGGAGGCTACCGAGGAGGAGAAACTTCGCACTCTCATGCACGGCGTGAAGGGTGAAATTTTTGGAGGAGTTGGTACGCAATCCCCCAACGACTGTCAATGGTTTTGTAACCGAAGCCACCGATGTCGAGCGTGCCTGACAGCCCGAGAAAGGCTCGATCTATCGCTGCTTCCCTCCTGAATACCAGCGGGGTCGTCAATCTTCGGGAGATCGTCCGTGAAGTCGTGCGGGAAGAACTCCGCAAGATACTCCCTCTGCGGATCGCCCGTCCTCACTGTCGCTCGCCGAGGTCGTCCGAGAGGAAGCTCAGCGGGCCTTCCAACCTGAGGTTCCTATCAACACGACGATGCCAGAGGAACCGACTTTGAGCTACGCCGCTATGGACCGACGACCGCCGCAAGCTAACCGCCAGGCCACGGCGCCACCCCGATGAGACCCTCCGATGCCGCAGTATCCTCGACGCCAGGAAGGACAATTCCAGGACGTCCGCCCCGAGCGACCCTCGCCGAGGAAGACCGACGTGTGGCGAACGGCCAGCCGACGCCCGCTCTGCGACCACTGCGGGGAAGCCGACCACATCAACCGCGGCTGCCCCTACCGTTGACTTGGGCTGCGCGGCTTCCACCGGAGCGACCCACGCCCACGCTACGGTGAGCGAGCAAAGGAGATTGAAGACTATCTTCGGCGACCTCAGTCTCCTCCGCCCGCACCTCGCCACGGAACCCGGTCGCCGTCGCAAGGACGTCCAGCCTCGAAGATGCACCGACCTCGTCGTGAGAGCCTGTCGCCCATTACTCGTCAGGAAAACTAAGTGCGGCAACGCCTGGAGGTGGCGTAGCCGAAGAAGACCGATGTAAAAGCCTCCAAAAACGCCGGAGCGCTACCACTCTTCCGACGCTACGTATCGCAACGAGGGTCCTGCAACGGTGCCCAACAACCTAAACGTTGTTATCGACGGCCATGACGCATCAGCACTCATGGACAGCGGAGCAGAACTACTCAGTCTTGAGTGGGAGGTTCTCTCGCCGCCTCAGAAACGTGACGACGCCGTGGGATGGGCCGCAGATACGAACCGCTGGAGGACACCTCATCACGCCTGTCACAATTTGCATTGCCCGTGTCGAAATTCACGGCGAAACGTGTCCTGTGAAATTCGTCGTTCTACAAGACTGCTCCAGAAACGTTATTCTCGGTATGGACTTCCTGGGCGAATACGGCGCCGTCTTTGACCTGGAAGCAAACAAACTGACGCTACAAAACCTGCCGTACTGCCGGAGAAACCCAAAGCGACGTCACCCGCGGTCCGAGGTCTCGCCGATCATGTAAGCCTGCCGCCACGATCGTCTGTTTTTGTACCCGTCAGGACCGATGAATCTTCCTGTGTCGAAGCTCTCCTTGAGGGCAGCGTCCAGTTGCTTTTAGGAAGAGGAATCGGCGTCGCAAGAGGGGTAACCAATCTTCAGAACGGGTGTACCATAGTCCTCGTTACAAACTTTCGACAAGAGCCGCAACACCTTACGAAAGGTACCGCATTAGGCCACATCGAGGAACTCCAGAACTCCGCCGAAATCGCCACGATTACTGCAGGGTCCCCTCCACCTAAGCAAGACAGTAAGTCGGCATCGCAGCTCGACATTGACCCTAAGCTTCCGGGCCCAAAACGACGGCAGCTGATAAACCTCCTCACCGAATACCGCGACTGCTTTGCGACGTCGTCGAAGGTGCGTCAAACTGCCGTTGCAAAGCACCGAATCGTTACCGAGGACGACGCGCGCCCTGTGCATCGATCGCCGTACTGAGTCTCCGGTAAAGAAAGGGAGCAGATAGAGGAGCAAGTCCAAGAGATGCTGAATGACGACATAATCCAGCCCTCAAGCAGTCCTTGGGACTCTCCAGTCGTACTGGTTAAGGAGAAGGACGGAACGCTTAGGTTCTGCTTGGACTGCCGGCAGCTGAACGCGGTGACGAAGAAAGACGTCTACGACACGTTAGAGCGGCTGCGCCACTCTCAATACTTCTCATCGATGGACCTGAAGAGCGGCTACTGGCAGATCGAAGTCGACGAACGGGAACGAGAGAAGACAGCTTTCGTCGCGCCGGATGGGCTGTACGTGTTCAATGTGATGCCCTTCCGGACTATGCGCGGCGCCCGCAACTTTCCAGCGTGTCATGGACACTGTACTGGCAGGACTGAAGTTGCAAAGCTGCCTCGTCTACCTCGATGACGTTGTAGTGTTTTCCGGTGACTTCGACGAGCACTTGCGACTACTCCGAGCTGTTCTTCAAGCCATACGGACCGCCGGACTCACCCACAAGCCGTCAAAGTGTCGGTTCGCCTATGAAGAAGTGAAGTTTCTAGGTCACGTGGTGACGAAGGCGTTCGCCCAGACCCAGAAGACTCACGCCGTCGCGTCATTTCGAGCGCCGACAGACAAGAAGGCCGTGCGAAGATTCCTTGGACTTTGTGCCTACTATCGTCGGTTCGTTCGGGATTTCGCGAAGATTTCCGCACCGCTCACAAACCTCACGAAAGACGCCGAGAGGTTCGAATGGGCCGAGGAACAGCAGCAGGCTTTCGATGAGCTGAAGCGACGACTCCAGACGCCTCCTGTTCTTGGACATTTCGACCAGGAAGCGGACACCGCGATTCACACTGACGCAAGTAACGCAGGACTTGGCGCGGTACTAGTTCAAGTACAAAAAGGCACCGAGCGAGTCATCGCCTACGCGTCAGACACTGTCCAAGGCGGAGAGAAATTACTACACGACTGAGAAAGAATGCCTTGCGGTCGTCTGGGCAATCATGAAGTTTCGCCCGTACGTGTACGGAAGCCCGTTCCGCGTAGTCACGGACCACCACTCGCTCTGCTGTCTTGCGAACCTCAAGGACTCGTCAGGACGCCTCCTCGATGAAGCCTCCGGCTACAAGAGTTACACATAACTGTGGTTGAAAAGTCAGGACGCAAGCAGCAGCGACGCTGACTGCCTGTCAAGGGCCCCTGTCGAAACACCCTCCGGCAGCAGCGACGACGATGACGACGAGCCCTTCCTAGGCGCAGTGAAAAAAGACGACATGGCACGACGTCAACGAGATGATCCGGAGCGGCGCACCTTAATCGAGCACCTGGAAAAGCGCGGGAGTACCGTGCCCCGTGTTTTCTCACCAGCCCTGCCGAGCTTCGCCTTTCGACAAGGTGTACTCTACAGAGGGAACTTCGGGGACAACAACTCGCCGTGGCTGCTAGTTATCCCGACCGACCTTCGAGAGGAGATATTTCTAGCATATAACGACGACCCGACGTCCGGACACCTTGGATACAGCCGGAGACTGGCCCGTATTCGTGAAACGTATTGCTGGCCCAAGCTCCCCGAAACCGGCCACCCCTACACTTGATCCTGCCACGAGTGCCAGCGACGCAAGAAACCGCCGACGAAGCCGGCAGGTCTCGTGCAGCCAATTCCTCCGCCAACTGCACCTTTCCAGCAGATCGGGTAGATCTACTTGGTCCTTTTCCGCCGTTGACACTGGGAAACTGTGGGATAAACGTCGCCATGGATTATATCACGCGGTACGCAGAAACGAAAGCCCTTCCGTCAGGGACTGCGGTTGAAGTCGCCAAGTTTTTCCTCGACTCCATTGTCCTCCGGCATGGTGCTCCCGAAGTTCTGATTACATACCGCGGATCATCGTTCATGGCACAACTGACCCCAGAAATTCTCCGGCTCAGTCACGCCAGCCATGGTCGTACCACTGCATACCACACGCAGACCAACGGGCTGACGGAGCGACTCAACAAGACAATCGCCGACGTGATCTCTATGTACGTCGACGTAGAGCACAAGACGAGGGACGAGGTTTTGCCCAGCGTCACGTTCGCCTACAATACGGCGGTTCAAAAGGCCACTGGATTCAAACCTTTCCAGCTGGTACATGGTCGGAAGGTAACGACCAATCTGGACGCGATGCTGCCCCATGAACCTGCTGACAATGCGAGCGACGACGCCCACGTGGCTGCTCAACGGGCCGAAAAAGTCAGCCAGCTTGCACGATTCCTGATTCAAGACCAGCAAAGCGTCGACGCCGGCCGCTACAACCTTCGTCGCAGGGACGTCCACTTCCAGCCCGGAGATAGGGTGTGGGTGTGGACGCCCATCCGTCGCTCGCGGCCTCAGTGAGAAAATTTGGACCACACAAGGTACTTCGTCGCCTCGGGGGCTGAGATACGAGGTGATGCCCGACGGGACAAGAACATCATCACGCCGCCCTCCACGACCTGAAGTCGTCCACGTCATGCGCCTGAAGCCGTACTAAGTCTCGATAGGACTGTGGACCTTATGTGTTCCAAATGACTCTTTAGTTTGCCGTTATTTGTTTTGTGCTGCATCAGGGCGATGCTCTTTTTAAAGGGGGGAGTAATGCCGCGCGGCAAGCTAGCCAAGTAGGCAGCGCGGCCGTGACCCAATGGTTACTGTGCCTGCCTCCCACGCGAAGTGCCCGAATTCGATTCCTGGGAGCGACGCGTGTTTTTTACTCTTGCTATTCAGTGTTCTAGTAAACTCGAGAATTCTGTTGCTTGTTCGAGGTGCGAAGGTTCTCGTCACCGAACCTTCTAGGCCGATTGTTCCAGAAACCAACGCGTGTACATAAGGGGCTCCGCATGCCGATCCTGAGTCAGTCGCCCCAGCGTTCGACTCTGCTGTTACGCCGACTTCGACGCCTGCGACGCTCTTCAGTTACATTCAGTTTCCTTTTTATATCTGTGGCACAAGTTCGCCCCATTAAACGTTTCAGTTTCCCTAGTTATTCTTTGTTTTCTTGGCTGTTCCTTCGTGACAGTATCAAAATACAATGCTCACCAAGAAGTCAGAGGACAATCTCAACACGGATGCCCTATCTCGCCTAATAATAGATGGACAAGGAGAAAAGGGGAAGGACTATGCCACAGGTTTCTACTTCTGATAGTTAGACCTATGTCCAGTGGACACAAATACTTTGCAGGAGGCAGGAATTAAAAACCAACTATACAGCAAGGCACTGAAATTCACTGAGACCGAATGGCATGAGAACGACAATGTCCAACCATTATTGGAAGCACATTGGAATAAAGTGGGCAATTTTGGCCTGTCAGTTCCACTCTCTTGCAAATATTGGATTAACACTGGCATAAAATGGGTAATCTTGGCCTGTCAGTTCCATTGGTGTGCGAATATTGGGTGAATACTTGGCATAAATGGGGCAATGTTGGCCTGTGAGTACCTCTTGGCTTGCTAACATTGGATGAGCACTAGAATAAAATGGTCAACGTTGTCCTGTCCGTGCCATCTGCATTCCAATATTCCATGGGGATTAGCATAAAATGGACACTGTTGGCTTGTCTGTATCATTGGCTTGCCGACATTGAATAAACAGGAACTTATAATAATCAATGTTGGCCTGTTGGTACCATTGGCTCATCAACATTGCAAGAACACAACAGCAAATAATGGTCAGTGTTACTCTGACAATACCATTGGCTTAATATTGAAAGCATGTTAAATAGGCTGGTTTTAGGCGTGTTCGTTTTGCCTCGACATTGAAGTTTCTCGACCGCTTTTCAACTTTATTTAATTTTGGTAATGCGCGATTTCGTCAACGCGCAAAAAATAAAACTACAAGGTACCGAATTCACACGTGATGTTTTGCGCTCTTCGTTGCATATTAAGGCCATCGCTAATGATATGAGCACATCGGGACTGCCAACTGGGGCCGCCGATGTCCACGTCTATGCCACGCCGTTCCGTCGCGGCCAAATTAATGGAACCTTTCGCTCTAGATTATCATGTTGGCTTTTATGATCTCAGCATTAAAGCTTCGTACTGCGAGTTTGTGGGCATTGCGATTGACTGGGACAAGACAAAATTCTGAAATCTGGTTATACACAGTCGGCTCAATGACTTTACGGCACTACTGCTGCACCAATAAGAGCTGAATTCCTCCAACATCGCGCCAAGGCACTGATAGTAGACGCCAATGTTGGATTTAATTTAGAGTCTAGCCTCAGGTGACGTCAGTTGCAAAAAGCCTGTGCTTAAAAGCGCAAAATGAAACGAGCACAAAGAAGTATAGAGTGCACACTGAGCGCTACTGGCAACTGAATTTTATTTGGAAAACACGAATATATATACACACTTTAGTATCCCTCATCCCAAATGCATCTTCATTTCTTATTTGATGAAACGAGTAATGACGCAGTGATGCAACCATCATCCTTCTTTACACTGATTTCGAACGCCTCAAAAATGTTCCTTCTGTTTTCGGTTCCTACTTGCCGGAATCTGTTTTATCCATCAAAAGATCACACGAATACTTATCACAGGGGACTGCTAAGTTCCCAAAGGATACCGCTGTACAGAAAGTTGATGCCCTATGCAAGATCGGATGGTCCACGAAAGCACCCGATGTCTAAAGCCCCGTATCAAATGCTTCACAACTGACACCCCGCCCTTTTGCTCCGCCTTGCAAAGGCCAGTTTTACCAGAAGCCCATGACGCGAACCCTCAGATCATGTTGCCGGGTCCTCACCGTGACGGCGGAGCATTCCTGCTTGTTAATTAAAAGACAGGAAGTGTGCACGAAAACGTGTGTAACGTAACCATGCCGTCATTTTAGAGATGTGGCATGAATACCCTTCACCCGAATCCAAACCCCGCTTCCCGTTTATTTCAGATCCCTCTGGCCAGCGTCTGCGTGGAATCTCATTAAGTTCCTGCCCGGTTCACAGATCGCAGTGATGGATCCTGAAACTCCTTTTCGTTTAATTTCTTTTTCAATCAAAGTTTCTAATAAAATGAAATGACAGTACACTTTGTATTGCATGTTTTCTTTATTTACCTGCATGTAATATTGACTTAAGATTTTCTACATTGAATGCCACTTGTCTACTGCAGCTTTTTTCAGATGTATATATAGTGCTCTACTGAACACACTAAATACATCTGAAAGAAAGCTGCATGCCCCCTATAATGGCTTCTGAAATTAGTGCAGCCCGTGCTTAAAATCGGATGCCGAAATTGAAATACCCAAGGCATATATCTGATAATCGTCCTGGTCGTGTCACGTTGAATACAGTGCAAATAACACCAACCACATGATTGGATATCCGATGAAATGTTTGTCTTGCTCCCATCTCATTCAAATTACTTTTATAAAAAAACATTAGTTCGTACTAAATTGGATTATGCAGCTTCAGTTTGGGATCCTGGTCAAGAATCACTTACCTCCGAATTAGAAGCGATTCAGAACCGCGCATCTCGTTTCATCCTTCCAAGTTAACATCGTACATCCAGTGTGACCGCAATGAAGTCTAGCCTACAATTACCTCTTCCTTCACAACGTAGAAAAATGTTCCGTCTGTGCTTGTTTCATAAGATATATCATATTAATCCGATTCTAAAAGAAAGGCAACTAACAACACCTCATTACGCTTCAGCACGCATCGATCACCGTCATAAAGGTGTCATTCCGTCTTGTTGTACTAAACATTTTTATGGGTTTTTTATTGCTAGTACCTCAACATTGAGGAATCACCTCTCCTGAAGTCATTGCCGAAATCCCCGATATCGAGTGTTTTAAAACTGCAGCTTCCAATATTTTTCTGTAAA
>JAZHYW010020530.1:0-12755 GCA_037355805.1 Ixodes ricinus
ACGGGGTCTACGAAAACTCCCTAATAAGGCTTAACGAGGACGCTACGTGTCTTGTATGGGACGAAAGGAGCAGCACATAAAAGCGTAACACGAGCTTTCCGCGTACTGTGTTTATTTCCGGAAGCCGGATTCCCCCGCATGTAAAGAAACTTGCGTTTCAAAAGCAGTTACTCAGTCTTTTCGTCGTCAGCACTGCGACGTTAAATGGAGACAACCGATACCCACTTACTTCGCGCACTCTAAGTCTTGCCTTTGCTATATCTCGAGTCAAAATTCCTTCGTCAACTCGCACATCATGGAGGAATGACAAACCAATCCGCAAAACCAAAAGCCGCTCTCAAAAGAAGAAGCTCGAAGCCACTGTTTATCGCGTAGCGCGAAAGAAGGTTAAATCCTTTGCCACCAGATGGCAGGGGCAAGCACAGTAATTGCGAGTAGTTAGTCAAGGTGGCACTAGGTACCGCCGAATTCATGTTCAACAAAAAATATTTTTATTTGCTTCCACTACCACTGCGCTTCGGGAACCTTTATTATACATACATATAGACAACATTCAGCATACTACAAGCGTCAGCTGAACATACATTGAGCGGATACTCGTATATGGCACAAACATTACTTCAATAGCACCAAACCAGATTTTTTTTTATTTAGTGCCGTTTTTTTTTACAATTATTATATACAATTCTGAGGTGGAAAAACAGCATAAATAGCAGTGATAAAAGCTACCAGCCAGCCTTTGGGCTAGTAGTACAAGTTAAAATCGTTTCAAATTCATAACGGTTTCTACACGTTGAATCTAATCTGGCACGCAGCTCTGTGCCTTGTGTACTTCAATAATTAAAGCTATATTCTCATCGAAATATTCCCGAGCCTCGCGCGCGTCAATATCGGCACGGCGCGTAGCCATCCGAGACCTCCAAATACTATGCAGGTCCACTAACATTATCATATCAAAGGGCACGCTGTCCTTGTTTTCAGCGGGAAGGTATCTAGTTTCATGCATGTCTAACGGTAATTTTTTTTTCAGGGTGCGTTGGAGGACGTCCCAGAAAAAGACGCCATCTTAGCACTTCAGGAATGCACGCTCAATCGTCTCGGGCTTTTGGCACAAAAACAGTGGTCGCCCCGTGGGATGAACAGTGCCTTTTCCTTCATCCATGTCTTTACAGTTAAGTGTGCCGCGTGCGTAACTTGAAAAAGAACGACTTAACAACCGAGGCGGGCCGAGCATTCTCTCTACACGCTTTAATATATCCTGTCGTGTGCCTGCACAAGACAAGGTTCTGAACAAGGCTACGGGAAAGACAACGTCACAAAGATCCCTATACAACTTTTTTTTCTTAACATTGTGCTGAAATAACAAAAAGTAAAACCTGGCTGCCAAAAATTGCATGACGCGACAACTTCCTTGAGATACTCCATGGACGCCACCTGGCACACATTCCGAAGAAACAATAAACTCAGGCATAGGTTCTACACAGTCTCACCTGGCAGACGGTTCGGAGAAGCGGGTCACTAACATCCCGAAGATAAATAAAACGATTCACAACTTAGCGCAAAAATAGATGTCATTCCTAGTCCGCCTCGCGGACGCGCCGCGGAAAAGGTTCATACGACTCTGTCCGTTCCCATGACGAGCCCCAAATAAAAACGTGGTGCAATCTTTGAACACTAAAAGCGAAAACGCGGTGCAGTTTTGAATATTAACGCGTGAGCAATGCAACACTTGTAGCATGTACCATAGTTTACTAACAAGAAACAAATTGCAAACTGTCGCACAAGCAAAAATAGACAATTCCCAACCTCTCCAGTTTTCTGCTTTCTCGCGGAGTTCTAGTGCCTGCCTGCGCCAATAGGGCTCACTGGTAGTTCTCGAGAGGTGCGCCTAAATATTTTACAGGGGTGGTTAACCACTTTATATTTTGAAACATACTGGGAGTGAAACACCAGTGACCATGATAAAAACCCAAACACTTATCCCAGTTTACAGCGCTTCCACTGACAGCACAAGAACGTTTGACTATGTTCACAACTTTAACTATGGTTGGTTGATTTGTGCAAAACTAAGTGATATCGTCAGCAAAAGCTAAAATACGTACTTCCGATGCAAAAAGATTAAACCCGCTGATACTGTTGTTTCTAATGATGCTCAAACAAAACGATTCTATACTAAATGCAAAAAAAGTGGTGAAAGAGGACATCCTTGGCGTATGGAACGCTCTACTTTGATGCGCTTTCCAACCGACTTATTCACTATAAGAATGGTCGTACAACCGCTGTACGCCATCCGCACACCTTCGCGTAAATTTGAACCAACATTTACATGGTCTAAGACAGATAAAAGAAATTCATTCAGATACACGGTAAAAGGCCGTTTCGAGGTCAATTTGTAGTATAGCTACACCTCTATTCATAACATCACAGCACTCCAGCACGCTCCGAGCTTTTTGAATGTTTGAAATATTGAAAATATAGTTCTGCCCTTCATCCCGCACGTTTGGTGGGGAGCGACTAGTTCTGGTATTACGAATTGTAATCGTCTGGCCAATATCTTTATTAGTACCTTAAAGTCGACGTTAGTTAAGCTTATGGGGCGATAAGCTGTGACCTGTCTTAGTTTGATTTCGTCCTCCGTTTTTGGGATTAAAATAGTGTGCGACGACAAAAACGTTGGTGGAAGGACATTCAGCTCAAAAGCTTCTTTGAAAACGTTAGATAAGATGGGCGAAATTTCATGTTTAAACGACTTATAAAAAGCTGCACTTAGTCCATCAGGACGCGGGGACTTCCCCGGGTTTAGGACCTCGATTGCAATGGGTTCCTCCAACGCTTCCTTTGTTCCGTCGTCAAGACGTACAAGGCAAAAACTCCTTTATAAAACGCTCTGTTTGAACGGAGGTATATGAGCAAACAACGTGCTGTAAGAGTCGTAAGATTGCGCGTTCTATCTCTTCTTTTCCCCTGGTAATTACACCACCATATTCCTATTTCTGACTATCTCATTGCGGCGCGCGTTTCATTTTTCAAGGCCTAGGGCGCGCTTAATGGGCGTCTCCCAGCCATCAGCCTGCCAGCCCGCGCTCTCACCAACGCTCCACGATAACGTTCTTTATCAATAAGTTCAAGTTTTGCCTTCAAAGTACAGATGTCATTTATGAATGCACCCGGCATTCTGCACTCTTCATTTATCAGCGTTTGCAAGTTGTAACGCAGTAACGTTTCATTTGTTTTTTATTCATTCTGAATTGCGCTCGCTCTTTCTAAAGCTTTTATCGTTATTTCATGCTTAAGAAGTTCCCATTTCGACCCGATACTCCAATTTCTGCCTATTCTCAACTTTTTCTATAGCCAGCCGGGCATCAGCGAGGCGGCGCCAGCAGCAGTGAGAGCCCACGCTTATACCCTATCTCGTTGTAAATTGGCAAAGGGTAAACGATAAGCCCCACATTGCGTGAAGACGGCTTCGATACGCGCTACGTATACGAGCGCAACGCACACATATTGGAGCATGACGCAGCGAAAAGCTTGATACTTCTTCGCAGTAAAAGCGCACTCCGGTGATATGCAGTCATCACGTTCCGATTGGCCGGTCCGGACCGTAGCTTCCGCCGTACTGGCGTGTGTTGCGATCACGGCTTCCTGTTCTACCCAGTATTTTTTACTTCAGACACTTAGGCTGGCGCCACCGGAGTAATAGCTCACGTTTGAAGAACGCAGCCGCAACTCCCAGGCACACCCAATATGTTCTGCTTCCGTCGCTAGATAGCGCACCTAATTAAACAGCATTGCAGGTTGCCTATAGAAGCCTGCACTTGGGTTCTAAAAACGTCATCTAAGAGTTTGGAGTTGAGTTCTTTGTTGCCTTTAATGCAAGCAGAAACCAGACAGTGATCACTGAAAGACACTGGGCGTACACTATACGCGTAACATAAAGGAAGCAGTTCCAACGAAACATACAATCTGTCCAAGCGGGCGTGACTTGCCCCTTGAAAGTGGGTAGACTGTACCTCCCGCCCATTTCTGAGGCATTCACCAACGTCGTCAAGGCCATACTCATTAATTATGGTATTCAAACTCGCGGTGCTCGCATCATTATAAGCAGTAGAACTGGTTTTGTCGCTCGAAGAACACACACAATTAAAATCCCCAGAAAATGAGAAGCCGCTCGCAGTTGCAGTAATGCTGAATGCCATCAAATAACGTTCGCCTTTCTTCAACTTTAGTTGGAGCATACACACAAATAACTGGCCATTCTAAGGAAGAAAAACTGAACTCCCATACTGCAAATCGTCCCGACGCACACGTAGTCACGGACTGGACTGTAGCTCCTAAACAATGACGAGTAAGCAAAAAACACCCCGCCGACGTCCCCACCACATGGCTGGACATAGGGGTCCCTATAAAAACGCCGAAAATCAAGAGGCCAATTATGAAAAGGCCGAACGTCAGTACGCCGAAAAACTGAAATGCCGAAAAATTGAAATTCCGAAAAAGCAAAATGCCGAATAATCAAAATGCCAAAAAGACATAACGCCGAAAACCACGTGGAAAAGAAATGACGCGCTTTATGACTACCACTTGTTCGTTTTCCGCCAGATTACTTTCCACTTACACGAGCCCATTTAACTCGTTCTGCAAATGCACCAGTATCAGTAGATTAAACTGACGCTCAGAACGGATTTCCAAGGGGCAACAACGCCGTTGTGGCGTGGCACCGACGATGGGAGATTATGGTTGGCGGACACCACGTAAGCGTCTTCCGGCTCATCACCACCATGAAAAGGGAGCAGTAGTGCTAGAGTCGAAGACGACATCGGGGAGCGATCAGAGGCCGACCCCGCCGCTCACAAAGCAAGAAGCAAAAGTTGCGTGAAAATCGTTTGGCAGCTGCTCTTGGCAACCGGGACAATGTCGACGTTCTGAGCTTTCTTCGAGGAATTGCACACACTTTTCTGTCTGAAATGCAATAAACAAGGAATCGCTCTGCCATGCGACGAGATAGGCAGAAATATATTTTAAGGCTTGAACCATGCGAAGGGAAGCTTTACTCGGGGACAAACGTTCTATGGCTATTAGAAAAGAGAGCGAAAGCGCATGCACATTGCCCGGCGGAACCTCTGCCGGAACTGTGATCCCATTGCAAAGAAACTTTATCTTGCCAAGAAACTTTATCTTCCACTATAACTATAGGCGATGCCAGCATTATGATGTCTCGGCATTTTGATGTTTCGATGTTTTGACTTTTCGCTTTTTGAATTTTCGATTTTTTTGTACTTTCGAATTTTTGAATTTTCGGTGTTTTAAATTTCGGCATTTCGATAATTCGGCTTTTTGATTTTCGGCGTTTTGAATGCCACCCGCTGACACAGATATCATATCGTGCCGTAAAAGGCCGTGCCATAACGTCAGTTTGCTCCACGCTCTCTGCTTTAGTCTCCTGTACGGCGACAATGTCATGGTCGTGCTCCGTCACGAGGCGGTAAAGTTGGTTCTGTCTCCGCCTCGCTGACAACCCTCGAACGTTTAAGGTCGCAAAACGCAATGGCCTTTCTAACGTCACCATCGACTAGTAGAGGCTGACCATTCGACGCTTACACTTGTCAGCTAGCGTCGTGCAGAGCGTTCCAGTCCAGCAGGCGGTCACGGAGCCTGCTTGTCGCAGCGTGTAAGCGACGACAAACGCGGTTTGCTGGGGACACGTAACACCCGCCCGCTGCCAGTCTTCCATTGCTTCTCAAGCTGGCTGAGCCGCTGCTCCTGCGATGCCGCGCTGACCTCGTCATGGGGACGCTTTACCGCCGCAACGTCGAAGTCCATCTCGCAGGAGGGCTGTGCTCACTTTGTGCAGGAACGGGGTCCACCACCTTGGCGGTGGCTCCGGTCGCCGACGTGCGACATTTGGAGCCATACGTGCGACATTTGGTACGCACCAGACTTGTGCTCATATCTCAAATACTCTACTCAAGATACTGTATTTCAAATACTTCTTGAAGTATCTTGGTATCTTGCAAATACTTTTGATCGAGAGTATTTGATACTCTATTTTAATCACATTTCTGAATATCTTGTGCTCATTGTCTCAAATACATTTTTGACATTCCGCCATTTTCCGAGTTTTTTGGTTTGAAGTGGCGTGGGTGTGGCACGAGCAAACGTGATAATTCTTTCGAGCAACCAAATCCTGTTGGTTGCTCCGATTAGCTACGGTGACTTTCATTGAGATCGTGAAAACATTTTTGTCCCCTTGATGGTATTAGACTGGTGGCAGCTGATAAAACCTGTTTGCTCTACTGACGTCAAACCCCAGGTTAGCTCCATTGGTACAGCGCTCCACTGGAAATGTGGAGGTCCCGGGTTCGATACCCGCACCAGGTGGATTTTTTCGGTCACGCACCAATCACCTAGCTGTGTTTGGAGGTTTGTGTTTGTCCTTTCTCCCTCTTGTTCCCCTTCTTCAGAGATTAATTTTCGTGAAAACATCGCTTTTCTGCCGATTATGACTCATATTTCACCTCAAAGTTCGTACAATGAAGGTTTTCCCCTCGCCTTCCCAAATGCGCCTTTTGTTTCCTAGAGTTTCCCCACAAAATCCTCAAACAAAACGGGTGGTTTGACGGATGTAAAGATTGCCACACTGAGGAGCAACGCAGACCGGGAAACGACCTACGACAACAATGCAGACTTAAGTGTCAAAAAAATAACAAAAAAAGTTAATAAAAAGTGGACACACACAAAAAAAATTTGTTTTGCTTTTTGTATATTTGATTTCGCTACGGCAAAACGTCGAGGTTTTCTTTTGTTTCTTTTTTTTTGTCGTCCGTCCGTCACTTATTGCTCTCGCTTACACTGTCTGTAAGCGAACATTGATGAGCGTTGAACAGGATAGGAAACGAAATACGAGCTGGATGACCACTCAAAACGCCAACAAAGTGCCCCCAACTTTGAGTGCCTTTCTGAACGCATCCTATTTGAAGGAAGTGCAACCACTGCCGTGGATACTATGTGGTTTTTTTTTTTTTTTTTTGTTCTCCATTCACTTATATCCGTATCGCAAGTTCGTATATAGTGAACTCCCCATATAAACAATATGAATTGTAGTTAAGAGACGCGTCTAAAGTGCGCCGCAGGGCGTGATATTCAGCGATGTCACTATTGACGAGGCGCTCTGACTTGTTTGTTGCCCCCACACCTTGATGTTTACCCGACACAAGGCCTGTGCACATGCCCACAGGCCTTGTGGGCATGTTTATGTTATCTTTTTTTTAATAGAGCGCGGGGCACAGTGTAATGTGAAAATACTAACAAAACCGAAGTGACGTTAAGTGCCGGTTCTCTCCCAAAGCAGTCGTCCGTACTTGTCGAGTACGTCCGTACTCGACAAGTGCTGGAAAACGAATGCCACTAGACCACGCCGGAACGGGAACACCTGGAAGACATTTGCTTTTTATCCGCATCGGCACCAAATAGCTAAAAGCTAAAAAACGAGGTCTCACCGAGATTTGAACTCGGATTGCTGGATTCAAAGTCCAGAGTGCTAACCGTTACACCATGAGACCCAGCCCTTTCTATACAGGGAATCGAACCCGGGCCTCCTGGGTGAGAGCCAGGTATCCCAGCCACTAGACCACGCCGGATCGTGAGTACCAGAAAGAAGCGTGCCTTTTATCGGCAGCGGCACATAATACCAGAGAAGTTCAAAGAGAGATCTCACCGAGATTTGAACTCGGATTGCTGAATTCAGAGTACAGAGTGCTAACCGTTACACAATGAGACCCAGCTCTTCCGACGCCGGGAATCGAACCCGAGCCTCCTCGGTGAAAGCCAGGTACCCTAGCCACTAGACCACGCCGGAACGGAAATATCTGAAAGACATTTGCTTTTTATCCGCATCAGCACCAAATAGCTCAAATGAGCTCATAAAGAAGAGGTCTCACCGAGATTTGAACTTGGATTGCTGCATTCAGAGTCCAGAGTGCTAACCGTTACACCATGAGACCCAGCTCTTCCGACGCCGGGAATCGAACCCGAGCCTCCTGGGTGAAAGCCAGGTATCCTAGCCACTAGACCACGCCTTTTTTTAAATATTTATTGCCATAAATGAACATAAACAAGACAGGCACTTTTGGTACTATACAATGTAGAGTTGCCTGCTAGCATTGCATGTTAGCAGCGTTAAGGAGTTTAAAAACCTGCCGCCTGCCGGCCTTTTGGCTGGCGGGAAAGGGTTAAAATTCTCGGAGCTTCGCTAAGCTCTCAAACGTCGGCAACCAATCCATTTCCGAATAGACTTTCTGGTACATTGGGGCGAGCGTGGCAACATGCTCAATAAAGTAAAGTCGGACAGATCGCACATCCAGATCAGCATGGCGTACGGCCATCCTGCTCTTCCATATAGAGTGCAAACCAAGTAGCAGTACAAGATCATACGGGAAAGACTTGTCAAGCGTTGAAAGAAACCTAATACCTCGTGCCGTGAGCGGCAGATCTTTTTGAGCGTGCGCTGAAGCACGTCCCAGAAAAGGATGGCATCACAACAGTCAAGGAACACGTGTTCCACAGTCTCTTGGCTCTTACACAGGTTGCAATCTTCGCCCCACGGTACAGCCAAGCCCCTTCTCGCCAACCATGTTTTGACAGGAAGGGTATCGGTGTGTAACTTGAAAAAAAAACTTTTGACTGAACCCCGGATTGCCATCCTTTTCACACGGGCAAGCACACCATGGTCCGTGTTGTCAGGGATACAAAGCTCGATACAGTTGCACTGGAAATAGAGTGTCGACAAGGTCTCGCAATAGATGTTTTCGAGACACCGAGCTCAAATACTCCATGGAAAAACGCGCTCTGAGAAATTGGTAAGCGCATACAACCTCTTTCAGGAAACCGTTTATGCTTCCACAATGGCTGTCACACGACGAAACGATGAACTCTGGTAATGCGCACCATAATTGTACTTGGATTACTGTTCGTAGGAAAGGGTTCGCCTGGTCCCGCAAAAACAGAAACCTTGACACCAGTTGCCGTATAAATAGGTGAGACAAACTTAGTCCTCCTGACCTCACACGACGGAAAAGGTTGTCTCGCCTGCACCGTTCCCACTTTGAATCCCAGATAAAAACGGCAAACACTCTGTGCATCCGCTGCAAATGAATACGCAAGCAATGTAACACTTGTAATAGGTACCAAATTTTGGCTACAAAGAATAAATTGCAAATGGTAGCCCGCGCGAATACAGAAAAATCTTTTCCATTCCACTTAGTTGCTTTGACACTCATCTTTTCCACTTCGTCCCGCCACAACTCATTGCTGTTTTGATAGTGCATCAGTGGCACTCCCAAATATACGCCTGGCACCGTAGACCACTGGACGGTTTCGGAACACAGGCGGGGCAACGTCCCAGTGCCCGTGCCAGATCCCCGCACTCTTTGCCCAATTGACTGCGCATGCAGTTTGGTTACTGTATTTTTTCGTGAGCTGGACAGCTTCTGAAACACTCTCACGGTCGTTACAAAAAATGACGACATCATCCGCGTACGCGAGAAGCTTTACTTCACACGCGTTTAAAGAGAAGCCACGCACAGCGCGACTGTTGATGACACTAAGGCAGAAGGGTTCAAGAAAGATAGCGAACAACAAAGGCGAGAGCGGACATTCCTGACGGCCCGATGCTAACACTGGAATACGCTTGGTCACGTTTTTGTTGATTATAAGGCTAGTCGTACAGTCTCTATACGCCATTTTTATCCCGAAGGAAAAATCCATCAGTGTAACGCTGTCTGGCAGTCGATGTCTTCTAGTGGACACCTGTCTGTGCCTGATTGTACGTCAAGCACGTCTGATTGGCCAACAAGTTATTCTGACCGACAGTCAAACTCCAGTCAGACTCCGCTTGCCGGCTTTCTGATGGTTTCCTGGTGGCAGTCGGCCGCCGCGAAATGCCGTCAAGATTTCTTGGTGGCGATTCCGACTGTACATCGATTGTCTCTGACTGTACGTCAAAAAGCTTTGACGTGCAGACAGACGTACGGTCAAAGAACGTAAAGTTCGTTCGGATACCACTATTTCGTCAAATCTATGCATACGAAAAATAATCTATGCACGAGAAAACGATTTCGGAACGTGAGCCCATAAAACCGCTGATGTTAGAGATATGACACGCAACCGACCGACAACCCTGATCAGAAGCCCGCCGAAACGCCGAACATGCCGAGCACGCCAAACGCGCCCCTTTCTAGTTTCGCCACTTTCGCTTCGCCCATAGAAGCTTCGCCGCGCTTCCATGAACGATCGCTCTCAACTCGTTTTGTTTGCGCGCTTGTGCCACCGTGTCGATCCAGCCCGGGCTCTACAATGTCTTATGTTTTAGTAGAATTTCTCCTCGACAAGACCCAGTCTGACGTGAGTTCCGACTATAGCCGCTATAGCCTCGTTTACATGAAAGCGACTTCAGCGCATCGACTCCACTCGTTCTTCGAACGAAGCCGACGCGGCAACGTTTACATGAATGCGGACTAGAAGGTGGCGCCATGCCGTGTCAAAGCTCGAAGTTATGCAGTTCCGGCACCAGCCGCACCACGTTTTTTGGTTCGTCGCACGTGGAGGCATTTCGACGCGTTCAGTGAACGTAAAGTTCGTGCCCGTTGTCTTCGGTGCTGTGGAAGAAGTTACGAGACGGTAGAAACATCAGAACCCAAGCGTTTAGTGCTCCAGGCCGGGCCGCCGGGTCACTCTGGACCAGAGGCGACGTGTGTGCGCACGCTTTGAGGACGCCGAGTCCGAAAGGCTGCCGACCCATTGCAGTTTGGCTGGGCATCTGGATGCGCTGGTGTGCTTGGTGACAATACTTGGACAACTCGGATACCGCTTGCCCGCCGGAACTTCCCGATGCACTAAACACTGGATACTGTGCTTGTGCGTGCTGTGTGTGTGTTCCGTGCACCGTGTTTGGTGACGACACGCGCCTTGCATTGTCTGTTGCAGTGGGCGGCAGCGCTTCGAGAGTTTAGGTTCTGCGCTCGCGTCGGTCTGCCGGCCGGCGCTCGCCCGACAGCGACGTTCGCGCTGCGGGCGCACGGATACTGACGCGCCTATCGTTGCCCTGGATGGATACCCACTGACCTCGGCTTTGAATCTTTATATAGTGCGAAGCTGCCGACCCATTGCAGTTTGGCTCGGCATCTGGATGCGCTGGTGTGCTTGGTGACAATACTTGGACAACTCGGATACCGCTTGCCCGCCGGAACTTCCCGATGCACTCAACACTGGATACTGTGCTTGTGCGTGCTGTGTGTGTTCCGTGCACCGTGTTTGGTGACGACGCCTGGACGACCGTGTGCGCCGCCGGAATTACCGCTGCGCTCACCACTGGACTCTACAAAAGTGTTTCGTGCTATGCCCTTAGCCGTTACAACCGAGAGATCGTCGCAACTTCAGACCCAGTCCGCCTGGGTCTGAAATCGCGACGATCTCTCGGTTGTAACGGCTAAGTGCATCGCACCAAATTCTTTTGTAGAGTCCAGTGGTGAGCGCAGCGAGAATTCCGGCGGTGCACCGCCTGGGTCTAAAATTGGGGCTGGAAAGGCGCGGTTTCAGGATGGATACGAACTGGTGCCCCAATTTGGGGTCTAGGCGGAACCGGCATTTTTCATTCCGGCCTGTATTTGACATTTTCGTACGGGTCCCTTTACCTGAAAAACGCAAATTTGGAAGGTACATTCCATCAAAGACCACCACATACGTAATTTGGGACATTCCATCAGTGGCAGTCAGACGTCATCTGATGGACCATCAGGGCACGTTCCACCAGGGCTGCTGACTGGCAGTCAGACGTCATCTGATGGACCATCAGGGCACGTTCCACCAGGGCTGCTGACTGGCAGTGTCCCAAATTACGTATATTGATGGAATTTTCCATAGGGATCCCTTCTAAAATAATTTTGCCGACGCCGACGTGGTTTAAAATACAGAACAGTATTTCATGTGACACCCAGTCGAATGCCTTCTCGAGGTCTATTTGCAAAAGCGCTACTCTGCGTGTATCTCGATCACAAAGCTCTAATACGCTTCGCGCTACATGAACGTTGCTCAGTATCGTACGTCCCTTGATGCGACACGTCTGGTGTTCCCCACTCCGTCTGTGATTACCCCTTGCAGTCTCTTTGCAATAATTTTCATTAGAATTTTATAATCCACATTGGCTAACGTAATCGGCCGATAGTTGGCTACATTTCGCAATTTACACGGGTCTTTACTTTTTGGAATAAGGACTGTATGAGTAAAAACAAAAGAAAGGGGGAGGGTCCGGCGTTCGTAACATTCACTGTACAGACGTAGCAAAAACCCGGCGATGTCGTTGTTGAACTTTTTAAAAAGGCAGCGCTTAACCCATCGGGGCCCGGTGTCTTTCCGGTCGGCATCTCGTCGATGGCTTCTAATATTTCGGTTAAACTTATCGGCTCTTCTAAACGTTCTCTAACGTCGCTGCTTATCTGTGGTATTGCCGACAGGAAGTTCCTTGCGAATCCTTCTTCATTTGGCACCCTCTGATTCAGCAATTCTTCATAATAATCCACAAAAGCGTGCTCGATCAGGCCCTGGGTCACTCGTCGTGATGCCTTGATAATCGACTTCGATAATTTCGTTGACACGCCCGTATCTCTTTTCCGTAGCTAATGTAATGGCTTTGCTTAAACTTCCTGAAACTTTCGACCGCGACCTGAACACCGGCACAGCATAATACGTAAACTGAACGAAGT
>JAZHYW010020532.1:0-17043 GCA_037355805.1 Ixodes ricinus
CCAGAGGGGCTGATGAGACCCCACAACCTATACGCGCTATTTTTTCCTTTTCCATTTTCTTTTTCATATAGAGCCAGTAAATGGATCTACTATGCCAAATCGCCCAGAGTTCAAGTTGCTGCCGCTGAGGAAACTCCGCAAACGTCGTCTCTGCGGCGAACATTTCGCCGCGTCTGCCGTCAGGAGTTCAAGAAAGACACGACTCCGGGAAAATGCGTGCCCAACTGTCCTGGTGACGAATCCAGTATTGGAGGCCCTCGTCGCTCAACGTGAGCCGGTTTCAAAATGTTTAATTCGTGTTTGTTGGTAGTAATAGCAATTTCCTTTCATTTGAAATTACGTGCGATATCACGTACCTTTTTGAGATATGAGCCCCTAGTTGGCCAAACTAGCCGTAATATAGAGGCATAATATGATGCATTTTTGCACAAGGCTGAGATTATCACAGCGTGACTGAGGAGATATCTGCAATACGCATAAATGCTTGTGGCGCCCACGTGAGAGTAGGAACGGGCCGATATTGTTACAGCTTGTTTGCTTCTTGCTCGAGGTGTGAGTTTTTTATTGGTTGTGTGCAACTTGGTGCATATATTCGTTACTTAAAATCCTGTAAATACTTCCCCTGCATATTGTATATTGTCCTTTTAAAATTGCTCATGCATTGTGTAAAAAAAAAATTCGAATGCTGTGCACTGGAGTTTTAGGATGCTTTTTCGCGTGATGACTATACTCTCGTTTCAGCTTCGGTCCAGACGCAACCAAAGCTACAAGCGCGAGCTCCGGGCTTTCAGCATCCCTGCCAAGCACGCGCGCTCGTGCAGTGCAAGCACAGTTCTGGGACAGCATGCTCGCGCTTGTAGCATCGGCTGCGTCTGGACCAAAGCTGAAACGAAGTATAGTACGGCATTATAAGGGTATAAAAGTAATTTATAATTTCTTGTAAATGTTTTATTGAATCTGTGGGTAAGAGCTTAAATAAACGAAATGTGCAATTTGTGAAAACTGCTTGTTTAAGACGTATGTAGTAATAAAGTGCATATGTAAATAACAATTGAAAAGATGGCGGGATGCCATTGAACGCAATTATTTCTATAATGTCACATGTTACATGTTTGTATATCTGTGCTCTTCATCTCGCCATAAAGCTGACTTATCCATTCTTTATGTATTCCTGTAAACTTTCTCTGAATTCTGTAAATAGCTATACGCATTTTTAGAACGTGAAATGACTTCAAATAAAATGCGTCTGATTCAATCTTCCGGTTTCCACGACGTTTCCTTGGCGAGGTTGTGTGCAGTGTGCTTGTTGTTAGGCATCGATAAAAATACAGCAAACACAGATGTCCGTATCAGAGCGACGTCCGTGTTTACAGTGTGAAAAAGCGATGCTTTAACACAGACGCACGAGCGCGCGCTGTACGCCAAATCTCAACATGCATCACCACCTATCATCGTACACGCACGCGCGATAGACACACGCAGAAGAATGGATAGTTGGGTGAGTTGGGAATTCATCGTAGGAAACAGCGCAGATAACAGACGAGGACGAAGAAGAAACACACTGGACGAGCGCTCGTCCCGTGTGTTTCATCTTCGTCCTCGTATAATATTCGCGCTGTTTCCTACGGTGAAACACACGCATACAAAAAAAAAAAAGGACGGCCGAGAAAAAGAAAAAAAAAGGACAGGGGAGAGAGAAGGGGGAGGGGGGAGTGGAAGAGGAGAAAGGTGAGCAGGCTGATGATGATGATAGCTGTTCGCTTTTAGCGGCGCCGTGGCGCCATCTGCAAGTACTTTACAACCCAGACCTAGTTCGCGAGGCTGCCGCAGCGCCTAGCAGCGCTAGTTTCGCCGTACCATGGTGGAAGGTACGGCTGCATCCGGCTGGTGTCGTGCAGGTGCTTGCTTTTGTAGCGGGAGTGAAGCAAGCCTAGCGTCCCACATAAACTACTTCGCTTCACCTGGCTTGATTTGTTTGTTTGCGCATGTTGATGCTGAATAATGATGTTGGTTCCCTAAAAGCGGCCCCGCTGCCCTGTCAATTGTGCTACCACCGTGATTGTGACCATGGTTTCGATAGTGAGAATATACCTACAAAGGTAAGAATTTCCAAGCCATTTGGTTGGAGGCAACTGGGCATTCGCCTTGCATCAAGTTTGTCCAGGTACTCTATGTTCCCTTCACTTCACTTTGAAGAGGCAAATAGCTCTCATGCTTTGCAGCACACCTGGCCTCCCAAAGCAAAACATTTCTAGGTTCCGTTTGAATTGTGCGTCGTGACGCTCACCCTCCTTGCTCGCAAATGCCATGCGATTCATCTTGATTTTTTTTAGTCCTCTCGGTTGCTTCTTAAGGGACACTGACACCTACAATACAACACAATTAATATTTTGCTACAGAGTCACATATTTTTTTAATAAAGCCAAAAAACGCAACTGCTCGGAACTGAAACCGAAACCCCCACACCCCACGCAGAAGTGGACAGGAGAGAGTGAGCGGCGGGAGTCACGTGGCTACACCAAAATGCGCAATTTTCTCTTTTTTGTGTGTGTTTTTGCGCGCAGCAGACGAATTGCGTTGCGGGATTCCTTCGCTGTGCGATCTCTTTTGCAGTTATGTTTGTTCTGCTCGCTGTTTTGTACTTCAAGATGAGTTGTTTTTTGTACACTCAAGAGTTGGCCATTAGTAGTGAGTGCCCGTGGTGGATTCCCGTGATCGGCTCCGAAAAGGATACTCCCAAGATGTTGCGTGAAGAGCTGCCTCACATGTCCTGCATCTGAAAGTGGCATTGTGCGGCAGAGTGCACACGTTTCCGAAAGATACACGGGTCGGGATCAATGGCTGGCTGCAATTCCTGTAGAACAGTTATGCGAAGCTCGGAAAGCGGACGCTACCCGATTCATATGCATCCTTGCATTTTGTGGAAAGTGGCTACATTGAGTTCGCAGGTGTCAAAAATGGAATCCCATACCATTTAGTTCAGCAACGTATCGTCCAAAACAATTGTTTTTTTTTCAGTGATAATTGTAAAAAAAGAAATGTAAACATCGCAAAATGTTTGAAAAAAATGAAAAAAGGTACACCCACAATGGGGATTGAACCCGTGCTTGCTGCGTGTGAAGCGGACGTCTTTCCACTGAGTTGCTGAAGGAACTCTTTCGTCCGTAGTAATGCAACCGGTTGACTGTATGTCGGAAAGTTTGCTGCCGATTTCCCTCCAGTGCATGCACTCCCGGCTTGAAGTCGGGCAGCACCACGCATTGGCCACATTCGCACCTGTTGAAAAGACCGTACGCGCGCGTATTACTCTCGAAGTACGCACTTCGTGCTTGACGTTTGAGCAAGCGACATCTTCAGCCACGAGAAGGGATGACGGCTTGGCGACGTCTTCGTGCAATAGGCTTGCTGGTCGGGCGTGTCGTACGGGATGAATATGAAATCTTTTGATCGGTCCAAAATATTGTTTTTAAGAAAGACAGAATTTGCCAGTATTGTCAATGACAGTTCTGAAGAAGAGGTCGCACGCCCCTTGTCCGCTGCCATCCGCGAGTCCCACGAGACGCAAAACAACGCCATGTTGAGAATTATGCAGTGAACGCACGGAATACTTCCGGTAGTCTGTACAACCTTTTATTTTTTTTTCAGTCAATGTATTTGCAGATTTTTAAAAGCCACAAAAATGGGTTTCATATTTGTTTTCTAATTTTATTATTGACTGTGTGTCTTCAATGACCCACAACTTTGGTTAAGTTTGGTGGTTGTGTCGAAACCTTAGAAAACGGCCCATGACCACAGAAGAGAGTGAGCGCGACTCAAATCGGCCAGTCCTCGATCGGCGGTTTTCAGGAGGAAAGAAACCGAATTTCGAGCCATAAATTCTGCTCTGGGTAATTGGGCTCTCATATGTCACATACAACTAAAAACCTCGCCGAGCACAAATACCCTGTCAGGGGGGACACTACCCAAAAAAGTCAAGGTTTGGACCTCTTGGCTGATTTAAATGAGGGTATGTTTCTGTTGATGTTGAGAACATTTCTGCCAAATTTTGTTAACCTGGGTGAACTACAACAAAATTGCAAATGTTTAAAGGTAGAAAGTGGGCGTGTCTGCGTAGGAAAACTGTTATTTTGAAATTACTTATAAATTCGTCGTTTTCATGTGTTATATTGCTTTAGAACATTAAAGAGCAGATTGCAATAGAGCTATATTTCTAAATTAAACCATCGTTCGTGACAAAAAAAGCCACATAAACACAATAACTGTTTTTAGATTTCCATCTTTTGTCCAAAATTTTAGTCCTTGAGCATGAAAAATGACAAAAACAAAAAAATAAAACCTTATAGCTATCTTCCCCTTAACATTTCACCCCAGAAAAACTCATAAAAATGAATCCAAGTTGCGTAATAACAAAACAATAGTTCTCCTAAAGTTGAAATTTATGCCAAAACGTAGCATGGAGAAAAATGCGTTCAAAGTGCTCCAACCCCTACCTTTTCATTAGCATCAGTGGACCGAAAATAATTTATAAAAATTAACTATGCGGTGTAAACTAATAAATCTTTCTGGAGATACTTTCTAGATGTTGGTGGATGTAAATAAGACATTTTTCAAAATCAACATTTTTTGCAGTAATTATTTTTCCGGGTAGTGTCCTCCCAGCGCCGATTGAAGTTGAGCACGCACGCTCCTCAAAATGTGCTTCTGCGCAGCTTCGATCGGTACTCAAAGTGTGCGAGTGCACGCGCTCCTACTTTTGACTGCATTGCCACAGGAAGTTGACCCCGAGTATAGAAGATATAAACATTGAAACAAAGGCAACTTGCAGAACCTAGCTTTTTGCCGATTCCGGTGCATGGATTTGATTTCGTTGTTTTCCAGCGAAAATACATTAAAAAAAAAGCAGGGATTCGGATCACGCCACTAGAAAAGCATTCCGACTGCGAATGATTAGCAAGCGATACAGAAATAAAAAAGCTTTTTTTTTAAATAAAAACGCATCAAAATATTATAAAATTTTGGTTTTTACGAAGTTCGAAAATTGATATGAAATAATTTGTGACTACAAACCAAACAAAAGTACTATCAGGCTATAGGCCACGGATAGGACTACACGAGGACAGTATTTGGGGAGCACTAATTAAAAAAGTATAGAGATGCAAGGCTCGAAATATGTCACCCGAATGTCAAAGACACAATGTTTGGCATTTTTCTTATCTCGGTAACGAAATTTTACTTATTTGTCAAGTGTATAACTAAAAATACTTGGCATACAATAGATTTACACAAAAAATTTTTATAAACATTTTAATTGTTTCAGTATGCATAACAAGTTACAGAACCTCGTACTAAAATCACACCCACAAAATTTGATTTTCCTCCTTCTCCACCAAATATTTTTTTTTTGTAAAACAATAAAGATTTTCTTTTTTAAGGCGGTTTTGTTTTTTCCAGACATGGGGCTATTACGGTATACATATTTAATCGAAAAAAATCTAAATACCTACACCCGACCAGAGCGTTCGATTCGAAATGAAACAACCCAACAGGCATTGTACTGGTGTGTGGTTCAATATTTGCTACAGCATGTACCAGGTGTGTAGTCATATGGCTAAACTGTCCATCTTCCAACCAGTATATCACCTTGACTCAATGGCAGGTAAGTTCTATGACTTGCTTTATAAATATTCACAACCTTCAACTTGTTTCTTTGTTTTGTTTTTGTTGTTTCTGTCCAGAAAATAGGTGCACATTTGCAAATCCAGTCAGCAGTAGTGTCTGAGAAATTATTGCATCTTTGCAACCCTCATGAGACAATAGTGCCCAAAGAAATAGCTACACATGCAAGAACTGATATGCCTCAATGGCTAAAAAATGGCTCAATAGCAGCAACCAAAGTCAGAGTACTGTAGGTCTGAGCGGGATACACGGTGTAAATATATACAAGTGTGGACACCATGCGTGTTGCAGCTGACAGATGAACTCCTCTCCTCGCCTTGGTTCTGCATGTCGTCACCAGATGACTCTTCAATGAGCAGCCAGTGGTAGCCTATTCTGGGCCCGGTTTCCCATGTTTTTCTGTGAGAGACATACTGTCTTTTAAAGTCCCTCTTTGTGTGTGCTGTGTCCTGTCAACTTGGGTCTTGTGCTACGCATGTTGTTTAGACACAGCTTCGTCAATGGTCCAACTAGTTTCGTGCTTCAATGGTAACAAGAACAGTTTTAGGGATGCAATGAGACCAAAATATTTCTCGTGCGCTGTTCAAGGGACCATCCGCCTTGTGCTCGTAGCAGATGAGCCAAGCAGAAAGCATGTGTGCCTGGGTGCTATCGCAATGAGATATACTTGTTGAGACGTTCTTCTCTTTCTTGTCGTCGTCTGTCAATGCCTCAGTCTCGGGTTTATGCACTAAAATGTTTGATATACTTTCCTTTTGGTTCGCTTCCTTTTTCCCACAGTTGCACCACCTGGCCAGCCAGGAAAGTCGGTCAGCAGCGGCCACATGACAGCGCACCAATAGGACTTCATCTGGGTTATCGTATCACAGCGTTCACTATCCTGTGTGTCCTCATCTAAAGAGTATCTCACACTGTGGTGGGATACAAAGAATATAAATAGGGTTCCACGTTTTCGGATAAATCCGAGAAACTCCGAAAAACACCCGCCGGTAAAATATTTGTACATTTGGATTTATCCAATAAACTCCGAATCTTGACATGCCAATCCGCCCCCTTCCCCCTTCAAAAAAAGATGGTATTTTACAAATAAGTTTGATCAGTGCACAGGTTCAATGGTCCTGGGAAAATGCCACACACGGTTATCTTTCAAATCTCAAACCATGGTTAAGAGGGGCCTTGCACTTATCTAGTCAGGGTTCATTCAGCACAACAAATCATAGTATTCTCGGGGCTCAACAAAAGCCACTGTTTTGGTTTACAGTTTGGGCCATACTATTTGCGTTTTGAGAGGAAGGAGAGGTTGTGTTTCTGTAACAGTGAAAACTATGAACCACAGAGATTGCATAAAATAAGGAAGAGGGGCAGCTGATCTTCTCTATTACATCCTTTACCACTCCACCTCGCACGGTTGCATTGTAGGTTGATGGAATAGGATGGGATGGATACGAGCTTCCCAGCGACTACCTCCAGAGAGTGTATTGATATTAAGGTATCAACGTTTATCGAAGCAACACTTGTGTGCAACTTTGTCATGGGGCACAATTAGAACTGCTAATGGCAATGGTACTAACGTCCAATCCATCTGAATAATAATAATTGATACAAGTGCGTTTTGTTTTTGTATCTAGCATCCGTTTACACCCGGATACTATTTATTTATTTAGTTCTACTAGGAAACAATGCAAAATTAAACTCAGAATTTCGGAGAATTGGGAATCGAACAAAAATAAACTCCGATAAACTCCAAATTTACTGCAAAAAATAAAACACACTTCAATTTTGACGAGAAATGAACTCCAGAAACATGGAAGCTGAAATATAACCCAATACCAGCCATTTGTCGATGCCACGCAAGTTAGCAACCGCAGTGATGTGATTGGCCTAAGCCATTTTGGAGCACCTTTCGGAGCAGCCAAAACAGTGTTTTGGAGCAGCAAATGTGGCCTTTGGAGCAACCAAAACAGTGTTTTGGAGCAGCAAAAGTGGCTTTTGGAGCAGCCAAGACAGTGTTTCGGAGCAGCAAAAGTGGCTTTTGGAGCAGATATTCTTAGAAAAATAAAAATATTTGTTTTAAGTGCTGTACAAACGAAGGGCACTTTGTGTTGTGTTGTGTTCTGATGTGACGTGTTGTGACGGAACTCGCTGCTTGTGTTTTTACTGCTGAGACATCCCACAAGTGTACAGTGCTGTAGGCATTGCCGAGCAATTCCGAAAAACCGCTTGCCACCGTTTTACTGGTTCCCGACGTGCCAGATTTTCGTCAAAAGTAAGCAAACGTAAAACAATGAATTGCAAGCGTCCCGGCTGGTGCCTCTGTCGTGCAATCATGTTCGCATGCACGTGAGGGCAACTTCGGCAGGCTTGCAGTTGCGCGTGCTTCGTCGCGCGAGCGGAGACAACGGCTGTTTGATCGAAACCGAAACCATGCCACTCCGCTCCGTCGCCAACTGATTCCCAAAATTGTATGCAAAATGTAACTGTCGAGCATACGACAAAAAACAGTCCAGCGGCGCGTGCTTGCCAGGCCGGCAAACAAGAGTACAAGCTAAACACACAAAGAAAAAAAGAACCTGAGCGCATCGATGCAAGACATTGCGAGCCAGGGTCAAAACGTTCTTGGAGCGCTTTGTGCAACGACTGAACTCGAGACAAACAAGCGCGCTGTGCGGGTTCAGCGTGCAGACATTGCCTTCTTTGCTTTAGCTCACTTCTCTTCACCAACTTTCTTTCGCGGCAGATTTTTCACGTACCGGGGTCCCTCTCGAAAGAAAGCCCACCGAGAGAAACCTAGGTAATCAATACTTCGACACAGCAGTCTTTGAGTTAAAGAGAGATTTTTGTAGTAACGTATGATTTAAACAAGAACAGGAATGTTGATGAACATGCGGCGGTACTTAGTTTCATTTTAGAAAGCGCCATATCTGCAGCGACGTGGGGACGGCAACACCCGACGTCGCGCGACCACGGTGACTGGAAGGCAGGGACCAAATATAGTTTTCCCACGGCCGTTGCTTTCAGGAGCGAGTGCTTCAGCTCACAAAGTAACTCCCGCCGCGCAAAAACGTGGTTTCGTTTCACAGCATGACGGCATGGCTGGTACCCGGCATGCTAGCGTCGGAGCGTCCGCACACACCCGCGTCTATCGTTGAAAATATTTAAAAAAAAGACGCGAGACGAGACCCACGAGACGACGAGAGCGCGAAACGCGAGACGGCGGGAAAACCATGCAAGACCGGATGGACAATTGATGCAGGGTACTTTGTGTCGGGCGGCCGCTTGCGCCACATAACACACGCATGCTCAATTACGGTACTCAGTTTAGTTTCGGTTTTGAAAGGCGACCGAAATTGGTTTTTTGGCGCAGGCTTGGCGCAGATTACCCATATTTTGGCAAAATGTAGCAGGATGTAGCAGGGTTAGCCCCTTGGCGCAGTTTGGCGCAATTGGCGCAGCAATCACATCACTGCAACCGACAAAGTCTACATTGTGACCCTCGCTCCACCAACCTTGTTGTTTTGAGACAGTCATTGGCAAGGGGAAGACTGTAGGGACTGCATTCCAGAGCAGCTGCTTGGGCTCCAGGGGCATGAACTGAGACTTGTTGGAGTGCTTCCGCACAGGGCTACCCCACCTGGTGGAGGGAGGCACGGTCTTGAGACAACAGCTCACTGCGTCCACTGTTCAGGCACCATTGCTTCAGCCTGTAATGTATGGGGAGACCACACCATAAATGAACTCCACCTAGGTACCTACAAGGCTTGCTTTCTGAGTTCGCACAGGCCAAAAGTGTTTACAGGGTTACTTGATAGATGGCACTGGTGTGCCAGCATGTTGAATCTACTGCTTGTCCTCTAAAGCCTTGTACTTGTCCTTTGTCTCTAGCACTAACTGTTTTTGTGATGCTAAACAACTAGGCCATCACCTTATATAGTTGCAAGTTCTTCCTTCTAGAATAGGCCTCTTCTCATATTCATTTCCATTTTCTCTTTTGCTATGTTGTATGGGCTAGTTTCATATGTTGCACCTTTTACTCTCGGGCAAGAACGGGCTGTGTTTCCACATGTGTGACCATCGTAAATGTTTCTCGAGTTAAAGGTAATTGCGTGGTTAGTAGTTTGCAAAGGTCTTAGCGTGCTTCCTGCCTGAGGAAATTGAATTCTTGAGGTTGTTTTCTTTTGGAATCACAGCTTTCAGGGAAGGCACAGGGGATGTATGCTGACCATTTTTCCTACTGTGGTATTTTTGCACAAAGTGATCACTGTTTTAGGGCTCGTTATTTACGGGAAGCTTGGGCGAGTTGGTGACTCATCTTGAGGTTACAGCGCACAAGTACACGGACAAAACGAGACGCACACACAAAGAGACAATCGCAAGCGCTGACTTACAACTCCTTTGTATTCTTTCTTCTACTTCCTCTTCCCAAAACTAGTTTGAATACCAAATGGTTACAAACGAAAGACAAGGAAAAGTATGTAAAAGTCTTCTCAGCAGCCATTGCGATCATCGTAAGCTAAATAGTCTAATTTCTTTTTCAGATAGTGCTGGAGATGGGTTTACTGATACAATTTCTCTAGGTACACCCAGTTTCGTTTCCTATTACTCATGCTCGATTTACTCATCTTTTCTGTACATGCAGAAAAGTGAAGGTGTACTGGCCGATTCGAATACACATACCGGAAATATAACGTCCTACATTTTTCAATCGGGTGCAGGAAGTGCACGTAACTAAATGTAGCTATTGTTTCTTTTGTTGACCGGGTCTTTAGTACTAGCTATTACGGCATTTCTTCGAATCTGCTGAGCACCAAGTAACCTTGGCAGTGGATGCCGTGGTGTCCAGAAACGCCTTTGTGGATGTTATAATGCTGTTTTTCTTGATCAATCATTCTAACACTGGCCGGTTTGTCCGATATATTTTCTCTACGCCACGAGCTGAATAGAATAAACAACTCGTTCTGAGCAAGGTACAAAGGCGTACCGTGTTTGTGCAATGGTTCGAAGGTGTTGAGGATTTCATTTTCCGCCATTGCACATAAAATGCTTGTTTGGTGCTGAAAATAAAAATGCAAGGTACATTTTTATTTTCTATTAAAAATAGAAATTTTTGAAGATATCTTAAAGATAATTTACCCTATGACTACTCTTTGGGACTCCTATCCCTTCCTTAGCCCACAACGAAAGTCCTGGTGTCCAATACTTACAACTAAATTCTGTCTACCGCTAAGCTACAGGTGAGGAGTTTTACGGCTTACAGAATACCAACCGCCTCCTTCATCACTTGACCGCGGGTGGCGAAGGGAATGATTACATAGCTGCAGAGATCAAGGAGGATCAGTCCACAGAACATATAGTTTCCACTCACCCCACTAGCTTAGGAGTGAAAGGAGTATTATGTCTATTTTTGTATGTTGGTTATTTTGGTACAAGAATTTTCATTTTGGGCATTCGCTTTCTTTGCTTATGTATCGCGTGCAATGTTTCGCTACACAAGGCAGGGACATCCTGAGGCAGGCCGGGACTCGGCTCGTGGTCTTTCTGACCATGCGAAGTTTGGAACGGTATCCTTTCTCCTTTCACTTTTCCGGGTTTGCCCGCTTTTATTGTGTGGTGAAATGGTGATGGCTGCCCAATCCAATCGACGTGGCAAAGATGAACATTGACTTTCAGGCACCGACTTCCAGTCACTCAGGAATTTCGTTTTCATCGCATCAAAATCCCGCATCTGAAAGTTAAGACTTATTATCTTTTTGGTGAGTTGAGTCAGCGAGCATCCGTTCCCAGCTGCACTTGCCGGTACTTGCAAGTTGCAGTTATCGTGGGTTCCGGCTCTTTGGTTCGCTTTAAGAGGCCAAAATTTCTTAGCGTCCGATCATGTGCAGGCAGAAGGTTTGTTTTCATCACTTTGTTTATAGCTTTTGTTGTGATTCGAAGTTATAGCAGGGCCGCCGTCGGGAAGGTCGCAGCACCACTACCAGACGCCACTGTCCCAACCTCGCATTGCTGTACTACGCATAATCATCCAGATAACAGTCATTTTGTTAGGGAACCTATAAGCACTTTGCAGCCCAGTGTCCAAAATCCAGGACCAGCGATAAAAATGGAAAAATTATCTCAACGCTGACTCTTAGAAGAGAGGAGCTGCGATAAAACAATATTTTTGCTTTTTTACAGCACTCTGGCATTGTTGTTGCTCTCGAAATTGCGACTACGCATTTCTGACGTTTTTGCACCAGAATATGCGGTTGTTTCTAAAAACGGAGGCGTAAAGAGCAGCCCCTACTGTGTCATGTATGTGCATAACAAATATGAGGTGCACATGGAAAAGAGCAGACGCTATTCCGCAGACCTTCCAAAAAACGCCTCCGCGCAGCTGCCATGTCGATGATGATGATGCAGTTGGTGCGACCACGTCACTTCCTGTCAGCTAGAAATTTTCCGCCATCGTCTTGGGCTGCTGAAACCTGCTCGAGCATGTGATTCTCCACCTATGCTTGTGGTTTTGGTATATCGTTTCTACATCTGTAAAATTTTTCATTTCACTTTGTGTACGCTATGGGTTCTTTATGGCCTCCACGTGAGAAATAAATTTGCAAGTGCATGCCGTTAAAGCATTTATGCTCAACATTCACAAAAAATGAAGAAGGAAGGACGCCGAACTGCCTCATGCATTTTAATTATGACAACTGTTTTCTCCACTACCAGAGGATAACGTTTGCATCCTTCGTCGCTGCCAAAATAGCCGTTGGGTTGTGTACGATCCAGTCACGCCCATTCCTTTACCTTTGGTGCACGTGGCGCGAAAAAGAAGCTGCCTCAAAACATGCCTCTCAAGACTAGCGCCTCTCGGACTCCGTCCGACTGTCAAGATGGGACAGTCGTCCGACACGGTTGTGCTGTGTTATCTGAGATATATTCAAATATTTCATTTTCGAATAATGCTGCAGCAAGTGATACTTGCCAATATAGTGTTTGAACGTTTACACTTTCTAGTCCGAGTCCTGTCGTGTAGATCTGTAATCACGTAATTTGTGCACAGTGAAATATGCATGCCTTTCGGCTTTATTTTGTCGTAAATTATTTATGACAGAATGAGAGCACTTTTTTAATTGACACGGCTGAGTGGGCAGTGCCGTTAAAATCCCACGTCAATTAAAACAAACACTGCAGTTGCGAGTCGCTATATCGTGCACATACTCAAAACGTGAACAGTTTGTAGTTTTGTCTTAAATGAAAAGCAATGTTTTATCGATGTCCCCAGGAAAATGCGTACACCATAAATGCAAAGGCCTTGAGGTACAATCTCTCAACACTTCTTATAAGCGAATGGAAGATAAAAGGATGCCGCCGTCTCCGTGTTTCATTTATGTGTATATCTGCGTCGTCTGTGTAAGTAGAGCTGCGAGGAGAGCTGGGAGAGCTCCCAGCCTCCTCGCAGCTCCCCACCTTGACGCTCGTGTTACAGGAGTGCTCGTGGCACGGACACGCAGTGCCATGGGCGACCGTTGAAAGTGACGAAGGCCGCAGCGCAATGAGCTCGTCGACGCGCGCCAGCCAATGGGATCGAAGGCGCAACTATCAGCTTTACTCCGCTCCTTTGGACTCGGGGAACGGTGCCGTTGTCTAGGCTTTTTAAGTGCAATTCTCATAGCTGGGAGCTGGCTTCACTTGTAGAAAAGATTTAAGGTACCTCATGGCACGCCTAAATCTTTGACGAGTTTCACCATTTCCATGCCATAATAAAACAGCGGAAAATGCGCTGGACTGCTGCCAGGAAAGAACAGCTCTGCAGGCCGTGCAAATCAAATCCTCGCTAGTTCGCTCGTTAGGGTTAGTAGGACGTACCGTGTTTTGTCGGGGCCTGAAACCCAGTGCGGAGTGGGACCGTACCAGCCCTGGAGGCTGGCGCTGGAATTTGCAAATTGTCCACATTTGAGAATGTCAAGGCCTTCAGCTCGCTTACCCAGCTTTTATTTACAACATGTCATTATGTGCACCACAGCCACGCGCCACACAGTAGCTTGCCGACATTTATCTGCACCCAGCAGAGTGCTGGAGACTCGGAGTTGGCTAGCCTTGCTGTAATCGTCGCCCCTGCTGGCCGGGATTTTCCAGAGGTTCAAACACGGGGTCACATGGTTTTGAAGTAGGTCGGAGTGGTTTTAGGCCATGGGCACGTGTGCCACCCTTGTGTGCGGGACTGGCTGCGCGGCCCGCGCGAGTTCAGGCGCAGCAGTTTCTGTAGTTTTACTCATCTCTCCGACGCTTTCTACCAGCGTTCATCGTCCGCAACCCAGGTCTACCTTCGACAGCCTCTGGACTTGTATTCCGCTATAGAGGCATTCTTGCAAGTTGTGTTTGTCATCCACGCTGCTAAGTTCCTTATCTTTAGTGTTGTTTTCAAAACATGTGGTATTACTAACCAGATGTCATTACCTGTGCCTGAGACTTTTGCTAGACTGCTAATTGTGTTAGTTATTTTTATCTCTCCTCCGTGGCCCTGCCCGGCCGAATGTGATGCATGTTTGAAAATATTAAATGAGCTCTCTGCTTATAACTCTACGTGTCGCCGCCTCTTCCAGCTGCTTCCTACACCAGGCATGGACTGATCGCATGTCACCGGGTCCAATCCTAAGATCTTTTGTCTTCAGCAATTTTGTTAACTCCTCGAGTGGGATATTATTATATTATTCTCCCTACTGTGACAGTCAGCTTCTTTAACCTTTGCAGTTGACGCAAGTACTGTAACAAAGTTATACTAGTTTGACTCTAACATGAATACCGAGACCCTACCCTGTTTTCAGTCAGCATGGCGGCTTAGAATCATTGAACTTCAGAAAATCCCAGATTCTTTTGCTTTCATTGTTCCAGTTTACAAAGAGAGATGGAGAATATCATTGGGTAAGTTACACACCTGTTACATGTTGGTGTTAGTTTGATCACACAAATGTGCACTGAAGCAACATCTGTACCGTCAGAACTCTTCAAACGCGGTGTTGGCCTACACTTCGACGTTGAACACTTCACGTCAGAGCTATACGGATTCGACTTCGCCAGTGTTTTCTACCCTCTCAGCATGTGAAAACCCCTTCCGGCAGGTAAGTGCACCACACGTTGACTGGGGTGCTAGTACGGCACCTTTGCTTCCTAACTTCCATAGAAAGACCCCCAGGTTAGAAGTTTCTGTTGATCGTCACCAACCTCATTCAACGAAAGGTATACTTCCTACATCAAAACGTCCCGCTAAGCCACCGTGGTCATCTACAGTGGTAAAACCGCATTGTGGAACTTCATTACGTGCTTGTCATCACTGCGAGATTGAGACGGTGAGAAAAGTCATATCTTGAGGGACAGGCATGTAATGCTTACAAACAAATTCTACTTTTTCATCAGACATTTTTGAATTTCACATCGACACCCATATACATTGTCCGTAAATAAATGCACATTGTCCATAGCAACGGTTTGTTGGTTGAAAATGTTGTGATGGCACAAACACTGCTAAATAATTAGTTTCATGTTTTTCTAAATATACGCTTAGTAGCAACTCATCGTGGACCGTTTGCATTGCCGTGGGTGGCTAATTTGCGCCTTTACCAATTCTTGCTGTTCAGTTATATTCTACTTCGGTCATATGGCCCCATTGTTGCCATCAGTCAAACTAGTTCATCTACTTTTCAAACACCGTCAAGCATTCTGAGGCATGACGGATAACCTCCTCACCACCTTTTTCTATAGACGCTACCCTTTCAAGAGACGCACGCGACCCAAGGCACACATGTAACTCACAGCGTGCGGTCGGACGGAAACCTGAAGAGCTGCAGGCCACGGCTGTTGCCCCGCTCGAGTTCGGCAACCTTTCTTCAGCATTGCCGTCCTGAAGAAGGCGCTCCAGGTTCTTCTGCATGAACTACAAATGATCGAGACATCATGTAACAGCGGTGGCTGACGATTTTAAACTCTACCAACTCTACCTCATTGGATTGAATTGTGAGTACAAGAAGGAACGATCCAGGAGGAATGGCTGGACGAACTCTGGACAGCCCAAGTAGGACAAAATTAGGTTATTCAGAACAAAACGACAGTATCCAAGATATTTCTCTTGCAGTATAATTTCTGTGTGTCCTTTATGACGTCAATTTTCTCTTTACATTATATCGCAAATCGAGCCATATACTAGGCGTTTGGAATAAGGCTTGCTCCGTGCGAGTGTTTCCTGCAATCAAATTTAAGTGTCCTAATAAATCTAAATTTACAAACACGGTACCATGTTCTTAAAAAAGCAATTAGCACCACAATATTTTTATTACGCTTCAGAATGATAGCTGGCAGTTTCTATATTTAGACACAACATATATTTCAGAACAGTGCTGCGTGTACGTTTCAAATGGCCGCGCGCGTAGTCGGAGACAACGTTTAGGATACTTTCCAGTTCCTGAACTGCGCCTTCAGTGCGACCGATCCCTAGGGTCTGCGAGGCGCTTACAGACGCTTGCGCGTGTGTGCCGGCCAGGCCAGCTCCGGTTACGTGGTTGGGCTTGTATTTCGCTTGTTCGCGCTGGCTTGTTACGTGATCTCCGCATCTGCTGGAGCTTGGCCCCTTCGATTGTGTGATTGCTTTCACGGTTTGTGATACGACGTTCGTTGTGACGTGATGCATGGCACTTTTCGCACGCAAAAAAGTGCCAAGAAAAACGATAGTGCGCCATAAGGGCCCAAAATATATGTAGGGAAAAAGGCCAAGTCAGTATGGGTTTAACCTGTAACAGGCTTTATGAAAGACGGAAGCCCTTTATTTTTTGCGAGTTAGCAAAATAAAATTGATTGTGTTACGGTTGTGAAATGTGTTGTGAATGAGCATTTCGTAGATACTTGACTAAATTGCAAGTTGAGCAAATCTTCTAAAATAGCATAGGTAAGATCGATATATTTTGTGTTATCAAAAAAGAAGAAAAAATGCCCAGACGGCGCGATTACACGCGCAGCTTTTTTTCGCGATACGCAATCACTACGTGCGTTCCGTAATATATGGAATAAATTCATATCGACCGCGGCAACGATCCCCGTCTCGCTCGTTTTACACACTATGGCAACCAAGCATAGTGACAACCGCTGCGTACGCGCTGAACCGTTTACGTACAAAAAGGTTATTTTCGGTGTTGTACTCACAAAGTTACCTTTCTGTTCAAAAACGACCGAAATTAAAACAGCGCGTTACTGGCAAACTCAGCCGAGATCCTGGCCGTAAGCGTGTTGAACATTGCGCGCAAGGGAGCGGCGCATCGTCTTGATGGCGCAATCCTCGACCGCAGCGCTGCAGTGGCGGGGACCGCCGGGCCGCTTCAGCACATGCAACTGAACGAAGTACAA
>JAZHYW010020537.1:0-12338 GCA_037355805.1 Ixodes ricinus
ACGACAGTGGTGTCACTGTGTCAAGGACGACCAGTCCAATCGGAGCTCCCAGGAAGACTGCTTCATGTCATGAGATATTCTAATTATATCCCAGAAAACAAGGAAGAGAAATAATGATGATATCATGATAGATAGGACAACACAGAGAAGAAAAGGAAGTGATAACGAAACATGATGAACACAACAAAGACTAGCTGAATCTCCCGGTCCACATACAGAAGAAAGATTTCGATGAGGACCGGGGCGAGGCAGGAGTCTATGCAAACACCTTTCTTTTGCCTGAGAATGTCCTTCCATGTTCGATAGGTGTTGATTGTACAGGGTGTCCCAAAAGAAAATTTACAGGGTTTTTTAACCGCGAAATAAACTAGGCATCGCAGAACGCTCATTCTCCGCCCAAAAGTAGCGCTAGAGTTCACAACCAGATGCCAAAGTTTTAGCCTGATCCGATATCTTAATAAAAAGTTATAAGCGGTTTTCTGAAAATTTCAATGGTAAATAGGCGTAGATGGTTGAGCCTGTTGGTTCTTAATTTACGATAAGGAAAGAGGCGGCCGACGGAGTTTTGTAATACATGAGGCTCTATGGCACCAGAAACCGAAAATGGGCAAAATGGGCTCCATTGTCCCATTGGACTTTTTCAGAAAATCCCTTATAACGTTTGATTAAGATATCGGATCGGGCTGAAACTTTGGCATCTGATTGTGACCTCTAGCGCTACCACTGGCAGGAAATGAGCGTTCGGCGATGCCCTAGTTGATTTTTGATCGGTTACAAAAACTGTAATTTTTTTTTGTGACACCTTTTAGATATAGGGACAAAATGTCTGGGAAATCCCGTTCAGATACCCCAGATGAGTTTTGAAATTCGCATGGGCCATGTTCGTGGATGGCACTTGATACAGAATCCGTTAAAAATGCGGTATCCAATCGGCAATATAATAATTCTCAATGTCTAACGAAAACTTGGTAGAGGCCTCGGGAGTAGAATGGAGGTCATGGAGACGCGATAAAGTTCTGTGGAGTTGGCAACTCGGAAAGATTGGTTGAGACTGATCGATGACAGTTGCTTTTGCAGAAGAAGAGCAAGAGGCTTCTGCCAGCATCCCTTTTCTGAAATGATACTTCTTAGGGAACTCCTTATTTATGGATTTGCCGTGAAAAACACCGTTAGACATTGCTTGGAAATAGCCCCAATGGTAGCTTTAGAAGCCGGTAGATTAAGGGAGCAACAAAGTTGCTTTGTCTTTGAGCGGAGAGAGCCTGAAGGCCTAGTCTTAAGAGAATCAAATTATTTTTAATGCCTGGTCTCACCTTCTGTTCATAGGATCCTTCATCTAAGATGACAAAAACACCGGTTTTATTTGATTCCAGTGGTTTCATGTGACATTTTCGCAATTCTTCGACTGTAGCCCGGATCGGAACTTTGCCCGTAGGTGGCGGAGGACGGGCGCAGGCGGATCGCACCCAGCATCAAGATATGCTTGCCGGTCCTGTTCTGGAATATGAGTCGCAACAAAATGGACCGAAGTTAGTTGACAACCCTTGTAGTTTGAATGTTCGGAGAAATCTTGGGACCCTTGGAAAGAGATCCAAGGTGCCAGGGCTGAATTGATGGTCACATAGAACAACCGGAGGCTCAAATTTTGTTTGGAGGGTATTATGGTGGAGAACTGGTCACACCGGTGACAACTTTCTTCCATGAAGGTTCGAGAAGATTGACTGCAGCTTTTTGAAGGAACCTGGAAAGATGTGTGGGTTCCATAAACTGGACCAAAGATGATGTTCATCTGTTGTGGGAGGATCGTCTCCATTAGGCGTAACGGTTGTGACACCTCCTTCCTTGAAGTCTGCATGAGTCTGTAGTCGGTAAAACATGGAATCATTCGGTCTCTCCTTTCATCTTCTCGCGCCAAGTCATGTTCTCACTTTTTAAGCTTAAGCATTGCAAAACAACAAGAACGTTTCCTCAAAGCTGGTTATCCCCAAGCTCTTCTGAGCACTATTCTTGTTCAGTTGATTTCAGCCACCCGAAGGCCCCGTGCTCCACGTAGTAAGGCTTCACATGTTATCTCTATACTATATGTGCACAACTCTGCACACAGACTGAAGGGAATTGCACGCGCTTCAACACTTCAACTGTCTGCTCGTGCAAGTTGCGCCTAAAACAACTTTGCAAACGAGTGAATAACAAAGCCCCCAAAGGATATTTCATCAAACATGCCAATCAGACCGTTCTCTGTGAAAAGGGGTGGTATACCCATCCCTTTTCATGCGGTGACCGATACATTGGTCAGACAGGGCGTTGCCTGAACAACCGCCTACGAAAGCACGTCCTCGAGGTTTCCCCTGCTTCAAGCGACTCTTTTCATCCAATTGTTGTTCACCAACGCCTCTGCAAGAACTGTGAAGCCCGGTTCCAGGACACCAGCATAATTGGAAGACAGAAGAACAAGCTAGCCGAGAGATTACTGAAGCAGATAGGATAGCCGTGTGACGAACACAACATCGCTGCTCCTTCTCTTGGGTTGTCCAGAGTTGAGATGAACTACCTGAAGCCGGAGCTGAATTAGTCAAAGTCCCTCGATCTGATTTTGTCAATAGTGTTTCCTTTTTTCTCTCTTAATTTTTTTGTCTTTATCTTGTAGAGTATTTGGGGATTTTGTCCTTTTTCCAGGCGTATATAAATATTTTTTTTTGTAACTTCCTCATTAGTTTTAAAAAGTTAGGAGGGAGATAGTACGTATCGAAGGAGACATAACTAAATGTGTGTTATAGTTGAAAGAACTGTGCTGTCTGTACTTGTCCCTAAGTGTTTTTATTATTTCTTTGACTCTTGTACACCAAGTGCACCGCCCTCCGGCCCTGGGGGGCAGCGAGGGGTCTGGTTTGCCCCCCCCCACCTCCAAAAACAAGTTGGTACGCCACTGGAAATGTGCTATGGGTAAACACGTCTTTGAAAGTCCAGTAAGTACTTTTAGACAATGCAACAGCCCCCATTAGCTGCGTGCCAAGTCAGCAGCTCCGAGGCAAAGTGTCTGTGTCTGGATCCCCTTGTGACGGGTTCAAATCCCAGCCGAGCTTCCTGCAATATGACGGAGGCTTATTGCGGAGAAGGCGCCATGTAACAAATTTCGGTTGCACTTAAAAAAAAAACCATCAGGTCAAAATTAATTTCCGTCCTCCGCTGCGGCGTACCAGATGTCCTCATTGGTTTGGGAAACCTCTGTCTGCCACCAAGGACCTGGTCGAAGCCAGGGAACCTGAAAGTTGGTCCGGGGTTTCATTGCGCCTCATCTCGGATCTTGAGCAGCCCTTGCTTCCCGCCCGCGTGGGTTCAGCAATCCCACTCTTCAGTCGAGCCACTGCTGTCACTTGGCCACCCGTGGCCAAGTGACAGCAGTGGAGAGACTCTTTAGTGTTGTGTCGTTTACCCGCAGTCTCGGGGTTTTTTTCAACCATGTGCAATGCGCCAACCAGCTCGTTTGCGCCCTTACATGTTGTGTGCCTGCTGGCCCCTTCGCGGTAGGGCAGAACCGCGAAGACCAAACAGGCAGACCGACTACCAGTGTAAGAAGAGCGTGTTCCGGGCGCGCGGGGAAATATATAGGGCGCTGCCACGGGCCAATGGCACAACAGCGTTGGATAAAACAAACAGTTCATAACAGTGTGGTCGTCTGCTTCGGTAACGCCGCCGAAGTGATAACAACACATGGTTGAAAAAACCCCGAGACTGCGGGTAAACGACACAACACTAAAAAGTCTATATTTCTCTAACACTAAAAAGTCTCTATTTTTTCTAACAATTCACTGAGTACTCGAAGGCGATCAATGGGTTATCGAGTCCAGGTGGATCGGCGCAGCCTGGAACGGCACACAGCTGCCTCTTCTGGCTCGCTTGAGGTCAGTTGCTGCGCTGTCCAAGCTTCGTTCGCAGGGCTCTTGGCCGAGGCTGCCCGTACCGCTGCTCGGTCCAACTTGTCCGCAGGGATCCTGGGAGAGCGTGCAGGTACGCTGGACCGCTGGCGCGGGTGCCTCACTGATTGTCAGGCTCGGGTGCCTTGCTGCTTTCAGCTTTGACCTCCTGCAGCCGTAGTTGATCGAGATGACGGCGGGCGTCGCCTCCTGGAGTAGAGACCACAGTCATGCGAGCTCCGTGGTTGCTCTCCACTACCCCGGGCAACCATCTCTCACCTTGCCCGAAGTTCCGCGTACCACGCGCAAGCATGAGGGCGAATTCTTGGAACCTGCAAGCAAGGCAGAGCACACCCGTCTTGACAGCAGCAGTGCCGACGTGCGCGAGCGTACTTGAAACCGAGTAAGAGTCTCGGCCGGTGATTCTCCCGTCCGACAGTGGAGTGCGACGGTAAGGCAGTAATACTTTCGCCAACTTCGTTTCCAAATCCCCGGTTCACAACTTTGCTAGGGACTGTTTTACTGTTCTGACCACCCGCTCTGCCAATCCATTAGATTGTGGGCGATACGGAGTGGTTCGTAAATGCTCCACGTGATTTCTTTCCAGGAACTCGCCAAACTGCTGACTAGTAAACTGAGTCCCGTTGTCGGACACAACCGCCACGTGGCAAGCCGAATTGCTGAACATCTTTCTGAGCTTCCTTATGGCGGCTTCAGTGGTGGCAGAGCACATTACACATACTTCGATCCACTTAGCGTGTGAACCCACTACCACAAGCAGCATTTTGTCTTGAATTGGCCCGGCAAAATCAATATGCGACCGCGACCATATTTTTTCCCGTTTCTGGCCTAGTTAAGCAGAAGCGTGCTTGCTGGTGGCATTGGAGCAAAGCCCGTGTACAGTTGTGACAAAGACGTGAGCCAGTCGTTCTACCTCACCGTCCAATCTGGGCCACCAAAACAATGCCGGGGCTACCCTTTTCATGGCCGTCGCCCCCGGTGAGTCCTCGTTGGAGTAGCTATAATAATAATAATAATAATAATAAGCTTTATTTTTCACTACCCATTACAGCATCTCTTTCTTGGCCGCCCCTGGAATGACAACTTGCCGTCCCCAGTAGAGCAGGTCCTGGACGACAGTCAACTCCCGCCCCTTCTGCAAAAATAAGGATGCAGCTCAAGCTGTTCTTTGGCTAGATTTCTCGGCCAGCCAACGGTCATTACGAAGCCTTTTACTTCAGTAAGTGCTCTGTCCTTTGCACTGAGCTCTTTTAGCGCTCCGGTGCCGGCAGAAAACGCTATCATTCATGCACTGTATCGCGACCACGTACTCTGGAAGCTCCTCCACCCGGCTCTTCTCGGCCTGCGGAAGCGGGCAACCGGCTGAGCGCGTCCGCGTTCGTGTTGAGTTTTCCGGGACGAAATTTGATTTTTTACTGGAAGTTGCTTGAAGTAGTTGCTTGGGTGAGATACTTTGTCTTCCACAAAGTATCTCACCCAAAAGTTATTGAAAATCAGTGCTGTCTTTAAAAATCCAGCCATCACGAAGTGGTTTTCTCTTATCTTTCATCACGGAAACAGTATGTTAAAGTTGGGGAAGCAAATCCACCATGTCTCCAGTTGTTTCAGGCGTACCCCAGGGCAGTGTCTTGGGTCCTCTTTTATTTTTGATTTTTATTAACGATCTGCGCAATGACATCTCAGTCCCAATCAGACTATTCGCCGACGATTGTGTGATTTACAATAAAATTGAAACATCAGACGATCAAATCGAATTAAACTGTAACTTAGAAAAAATTAAGAAGTGGTGTAACAATTGGCAAATGGTGCTAAACCCTGAAAAATCAGTCTTCATGTCTATTACGAGAAAAAAAATGTTTTGGCTTATAATTATTGCATTGCGGGCACTGAGCTTGAGAGAGTGAAAGAACATAAATACTTAGGCTTAATATTTACTCCTGATCTAAAATGGAACACTCACATTGATAACGTATGCATCAAAGCTAATAAAGCACTGTGGTGCCTTCGACGAAACCTCGCTATGGCAACTCCTGAAATAAAAATCTTGGCTTATATGACACTGGTAAGACCCGTCATCGACTATTCTAAAATTGTATGGGACCCATATACCGTTACAAATTGCAATAAGCTGGAGAAAATTCAGCGACTCGCATCCAGGTTTATCTATAATAAATATAGCCACGTTCATTCCCCCACAAAACTATGTGAACTTGCCAATCTTCCTACATTTGAATCAAGAACGAAATATGAAAGGTTAAAGTTTCTTTTTCAGATTATTCATAATTGCGTAAAGATAAAGAAATCTGAGTACTTTGAAATTTGCTCCACCGAATCCTCAAGACATCGTCACAGCATGTACATTCCTAATCCATCTGTTAAAAACGATTGCTTTAAGTACAGTTTTTTTCCGAGGGCTATCAAAGATTGGAATATGTTACCTGATTCCGCTGTGTCATCTATGTCGCTAAATGTATTTCTGGAGCGTATCACTGATATTGTTGTATGTGCTACAAATTAAAACCCTATCGCTTGTGTAAAGAAATGTTTCAAAACTACGAAGTGATCTGTTTCGTAAACTACCGAAATTACGAAGCATCTCAATATACTTGTAATCATTGTGTATGCTTGCATGAAAGCGTACATGTTTGTTTGTTGTTGTTGTTGTTGTTTTTCCACCCCTGTAATAGCCCTGTGCAAGGGCTGACAGTATCAATAAATGAATGAAAATGAATGAAAAAAGAAGGGCCCACTCTCTGAATTCTTCCTGATTCCAGCAGAAATATTCGCCGGTCCTCTCTCAGCAGACCTACCAGGGGTTGGTGGTCGGTTACGAGAACGAACTGTCGACCTAGCACGTAATTTCTGAACTTGGTCACGGCGAACACCAAGGCTAGTGCCTCTTTCTCCATTTGGGAATAATTGTTTTCTGCTGATGTCAGGCTTCGGGAACGGAATGCGATTGGTCGGTCTACAGACCCCAATCGGTGCAACAGCACAGCTCCTGCTCCTGTTGGCGAGGCATCGCATTCCAGACGGAGTGGTTTAGCTGGATCAAAAAACGTCAACACCGGAGACTTTAGCAATACTGTCTTGGCCTTTTCCACCGCGTCTCGTTGTCTCGTTCCCCATTGCCACACTTTATTTTTTTCTAAGAGCTCGTAAAGCGGTGCCAGAAGGGTAGACATATTTGGCGAAAACCGATGATAATACGTCAACAATCCAATGAAGGCACGAAGCTCGCTTACGTTCGTAGGGCTTTGGGCCTGCCGGATGGTGTCCAGATTCTTTTCGATGGGGTGAAGCCCTTCCTGGTCCACTCTGTGGCCCCAGTAACAAATTTCACTTTTCCTAAAAGTACACTTCGACTGCCGCAACCGCACACCCATGTCTTGAAATCGTTGCAGCACACCCTCAGATTTTCAGTTCCTGGCTGCTCAGCCACCAACACGTCATCCAAGTACACCTGCACTCCTGGCAGGCCGGCCAGCATGGTTTCCATTTTTCTCTGAAAAATGGCTGGAGCCGATGCAACCTCGAACGGCAACCGGTAGTAACGGAAGAGACCGCGATGTGTATTAATCACCGTCAGTTTTTTGGAATCCTCGTCCAACGGTACCTGGTTATATACGTCTCGCAGGTCTAATGTACTGTGCACGGCCCCACCACGCATCGACGCAAAAATGTCCGCCATGCTTGGCAGAGGGTACAGTTCAGTAGCACAGGCAGCATTTACAGTCAACTTAAAATCTCCCTAAATTCTAACGGATCCATCACTTTTCCGCACAGGAACGATCGGTGCCGCCCATTCTGAATGTGTTATCGGAGACAAAACTCCCGTTTAAACCAGGCGGTTTAACTCCTCACAAACCTTACCCCTTAGAGCGTAAGGAACGGGTCTTGCCTTCATGAACTTCGGGCGAGCTCCTTCCTTCAGGTAGAGATGCACGGAGGGCCCCTCGATGGCTTCTAGACCGGGCTCGAACAAGTCCTGGAAGTCGCTCAGCAGGGATTCCAATTCCTGGTTATCTCGGTGAGCAGAAACAGAGGCCACTTCTGTGCCAAGCAAGTTCAACTTGCTGATTACGCCCCGGCCACAAAGGCTGGGTCCGAGGCAATCCAACACCACCAAATTCGCAGGAACCGTGCGGCCCTGGAAAGCAACGTCCAGATGGAGCTCTCCTAAGATGGGCAATTTTCCGAGATAACAATTCAGTCTCAGTTGGCTTTTGTAGCGTGAGCTACACTGGCCGAGGTTGAGCAGTTTCGCGTGGCTCGCATAATGAGCCGTGCTCCGTGCTGAACAAGCGCGAGGAGCAGTGACGTCACACGGCGCACAGCTGGCGGGGCGGAGCCGCCGTCGCCGCGGGCTCCGCCGCAACCGCGCGCGCCTCGCCGGTCTGCGCAAGCGCGAGGAGCAGTGACGTCGCACGGCGCACAGCTAGCGTGTCGGAGCCGCCGCCAATGCCGCGGGCTCCGCCGCCACCGCGCGCGCCTCGCCGGTCTTCGCATTCCAGAGGAGTGACGTCATAGCCGCGGCAGACGCACTGGCGCCGCCGCGTGCCCAGCTGTGTGCCTCCGTTGCGCAGTAGCCAAATCTGACGCTGCACCGGAGCTGCTTGATGGCGCCTCTCATTTTGTGCGCATAAACTCACGCTACGTATATCCTGGCATAGCCGAGCTAAGCCACCGCAATTTTTTGCAAGGCTAGGCCAGTAGTTGCGGCACTGAAGATACACGTTCCGAGGAATGACGCAGACAGGAGAGCCAGTGTCTATTTCCATGCTGACGTCAGTGCCTCCCCAGCAAAGCTTCTTCCTGACGGGTTGAATCAAACTGACCGTTGTAGCCTGCGACTTGATTGCATACACCAACGAGATACACAAGTCATCATCTTCTGCTGAAGCTTCCGCCAACAACGATGACATCTGTTCCTTAACAGGTTTCCCGCTTCGCTCCCGATACCCCGCAGCTCGACACTTTCTGGCTAGGTGCCCTTGCTTTCCACAGCTAAAAGACGGTTCCTTTTGTGGCCACAGTTTTCCCCGGTGTGTGATGAACTTCCACAGCGATCACACGCAGCTACCGAAAGGTGCTTCTCCTGCCCGTATACATTTCTTGACGGCTGTTTCACCATTTTGTGTATGCCTCCTTCCTCCGTTTCTGGCCTCTGCATTTGTTCTACTTCGAACTCGGCTGCCTCGGCTGCGGCTGCTACTTCTTCCGCCTCATTCAACGTAAGGTCCCGCCGTGACAGCAACCTTCGCTGGACGTCTCTACTTCTCACACCGCACACAGTTCTATCCGGTAGCATCCGGTCAAGGCTCATGCCAAAGTTGCAGTTTTCAGAAAGTTTGCGGGTCTGGACAACAAATTCTCGTACGCTCTCCGTTTGTTGTTGCACGCGGTTGAAAAATATATAGCTCTCGGCTATTTCATTGCGCTTAGGCGCGTCAGTGCTGCTCTAGGAATTCCACTGCTTCTTCATACGATAACTCGTTCACCTTTCGCGGGGCATGGCTACCACTTAAGACTTCTATCGTATGCGTGCCGAGTGCCGAAACTAACAGCGCTCGTTTGGTCTTCCCACTGGCAATGGCATTTCCCTCGAAGTATGCTTCAACGCGTACGACGTAGGAGTCTCACTTATCTCTGCTGTCGTCGAAGCCAGGAACTTGAAAGCTGGTCGGGGTTTTCATTGCCCCCGTCTCGGATCTTGAGCAGCCCTTGCTTCCTGCCCGCGTGGGTTCGAATCCGATCCTCGTCGCCACTGCTGTCACTTGGCCACCTCGTGGCCCCTTGCGCGGTAGGAGCAGAACCGCGAAGAGCTAAACAGAGCAGGCCGACTACCAGTGTAAGAACGGTTTATTACGGGCACGCGGGGAAATATATATAGCGCTGCCACGGGCCAATGGCATAACAGTTAATAAAACAAACAGAACAGTATCGTCTGCCTTCGGTAACACTGCCGAAGTGATAACAGTAAGCGAACGTGTTATGCTGCTAAAAGTAACGATGTGTGTCTGATTGTTCTGCCGTGCCCGAGTGCTTGCATGCAATCATTTCGCCGTTTACTGATGTTGTTGCGCGGGGACATAGAGACCAACCCAGGCCCTATGACAGCACAAGAAGTATTGTTAACAAGTGTACACGATATGGTTAAGAATCTGTCAACTGGCATGAAAAAACTTGAGGCAAGCCAGGCAAAAGTGCTCAGAGACATCAAAGAGTTAAAAGGAAAACAACAACAAACTGACTCGGCTCGGCAATCTCGTCGCTTGAGCAACGCGTCCTAGGCCTGGAAGAAAAAGCAGAAATCAGTGACGCGACTGGACCATCTCAAATCAATGGTCAGTTGTCAGAGATAACTGAAGAAATATCTGCTTTGAAACATAATAATAATAATAATAATAATAATAATCTTTATTCATGTTTTGTATACATCGAAATCACTGCATATCGCATCTGGATCCTTAGCCAGCAAGGCTAGTTCTGGATCCATACAAATGTACCAATATAAGGCATGCGGGTCGGTCCTGGCACTCGTGCTTGTGCCTCACAAATAAAATGCATGTGTTACAACATTTCCAAATATTGCTTTTTTACAGTCAGCTCAAATGTTTTACTTTCTCTTTATGTTTGTGCTTAATGAGTTCCAAATTTTTGTACCTACATACTGCATTAGACGTTGACCACAAGTATTGCTATAGGGCGGAGTATTGAAGTTGAAGAAGTTGAAGCTATAGGTGTGCTGACTCGGACACGCGATCACGTAGGTCTAATTTCCTTTCCTTTGGCGTTAAAGATAAGGGTAAAGAGACGTGGGTGGAATCCGAGCAGCATATAAATAAGCTATGCGCTGATTTGCTCCATATAAGTATTGAGCCGACTGAAATTGAGCGATCAGCACATCGCATGGGCTTTTTCAAACAAAAAAAAAGCGTCCTTTCATTGTTAAATTTTGTACTTTAAAAAACAAACGCCGTGATGTCATCTGCATATAAGCTGAAAGGCTCTGCATTTGCTGTAAGTGAAGACTACGCTCCAGAAATTCGGCTTCCTCGTAGAAAGCTGTTAGACTTTTGTAAAGCTCAGGAGGGTTCTTTTAAACTACGGAATGATCAGCTGTGTATTGGTGACCGTACATTTATTCACGACCAAGCCTCCCAAGAGGTAAAACATAAGAGCTGGGACCAAGCACGTTCCTCTGCTGAGAGTCCTGCAGAATGAAGTAAGGCATCTACGCCAGCAGCTACGAAAGTAAAAAGCCGTGAAAGGCAAATCCGAATTTCGGTTGTAAACTGTCGCAGCGTTAAAAATAAAGTCTCTGAATTATGCGGCCTCATTCAAGCAACTGACCCCTCAGTCGTTGTGGGAACTGAATCATGGCTCGATGATTCTGTAAAAAAATATTGATATATTCCCCGGGGATACGCAGTATATCGCCATGACCGTCACAGTCACGGCGGAGGGGTGTTTTTGTTGATTGCTGATGAGTTGCACAGCACTCACTTTCATATTCAAGACAGTTGTGTTGAATTTGTTTGGTTTCGCATATATCTAAAAGAGAAAATAATTTTAGTTGGTGCTTTTTATAGACCCCCTACATCAGGGCCCGAAACAATGACTGGTCTCCAAGAAATTATTAACAATATGCCGAATGAGTGCATAATTGTAGGCGGTGACTTTAACCTTCCAGAAATAATAATGGACAATAGAAATATTAGCGCGCCAAATGCGACCTTATGCAATGAATTTGAATGTCTTGTCAATACATTCGGTTTTAAACAATATGTAACCCAGCCTACAAGAAAAAACAACATTCTTGACTTGGTAATGTGAAACCTCCCGGATTGCATTGAAAACACGACAGTAATCCCTGGAATAAGTGATCATGATGCCGTTACTGCTGAAATATCTCTTCCCAGGCCACCGAGGCAAACCTATAATAATAGGAAAGTGTATTTATACAACAAAGGAAACTATACTGCACTCTCACAAGACCCGCAGTTGTTCTTAGCGGGTTTAATAGCAACTTTGGCCAAACAATGAAGGCGTCATCTTGGCGATTTGTGAAGAGCAACAAGAAGGCTGACATTACCATACCGACACACCTTTTTGAAGGCGCTGATATCACTGACGACACTGCGAAGGCGAACTGTTTAAATGAGTATTTGAAATCAGTTTTCAACGTCAAGATTCCCGGCTGGGAACACGTCACGTTTGGTAAATCTTGCATATGATCCAATGTCGTCGCCTATAATTCAATACAAGGGGAATCGAAAAGCTGTGGCTTAATCCAGACACGTCGAAAGCAACCGGACCTGACGGCATTCCTGCTGTCGTCCTTAAAAACTGCGCATCTATCCTGTCGTGCTATCTACAGCACACGTAACTGAACGAAGT
>JAZHYW010020539.1:0-16021 GCA_037355805.1 Ixodes ricinus
GGAACTCACGACAGACTGGGTCTTGTCAAGGAGAAATTCTACTAAAATATAAGACATTGTAGAGCCCGGGCTGGATTGACAGGGTGGCACAAGCGCGCAAACAAAACGAGGTTGAGAGCGATCGTTGATGGAAGCTCGGCGAAGCATCTATGGGTGAAGCGAAAGTGGCGAAAGTAGAAAGTGCGCGTTTGACGTGCTCGGTATGTTAGGCGTTTCGGCGGGCTTCTGATCAGGGTCGTCGGGTGCCCTGCTTGTCATATGTCTAACATCAGCGGTTTTATGGGCACACGTTCCGCAATCGTTTTCTCGTGCATAGATCATTTTCCTTATTCATAGATTTGACAAAATAGTGGTATCCGAACGAATTTTACGTCCTTTGACCGTACGTCCGTCTGCACGTCAAAAGCTTTTTGACGTGCATGTCAGAGACAATCGATGTACAATCAGAATCGCCACCAAGAAGACGGCATTTCACGGCGGCCGACTGCCACCAGGAAACCATCAGAAAGCCGACAAGCGGAGTCTGACTGGAGCTTGACTGTCGGTCAGAGTAACTTGTTGGTCAATCAGACGTGCTTGACGTACAGATCAGGCAGCAGCCAGGTGTCCACTAGAAAACATCGACTGCCAGACAGGGTTACATTGATGGATTTTGCGTTCGGGTTCTTTCGCTAGAGAAACCTGTTGGGGGAAATAAGTTTCTTTCTGCGTGCTCGTTGATAGAATAGCACAGAAACGTTCGAGAGGCATTTCTGTGTTGTTCGTTTTGGTCTGGCGGATTGGAGAGATTGGTAGCTGAGCGCTTGCCTGCACGGAGTGTGGTTCGGTGTTGTGGGTTTGGTTACTGCCACTTCCCAGTGTAGACTCCAGCCTGGACCTCAGTCGTCAGCCCAGCCGTGAGAGCGCGTCTTTCAAGGGACCAATGTGGACTGCTCTCCTCAAGACACTCTTCCTGGTGGCGGAGGAGCTCTTGCGAAAGGCCCCGGAAAACTACCTTCCCTAACTAATCCGGCGCCGGTGAAGGCCTCGAGTATCGTCGCCACGTGGCTCCGGTCAGCTGTGCCCGGAAACGAAGCGAAACGCGACTTGGGGGCGCCAATGCACCTTTGCGCTGGGGATCATCGAGTTGACCGACGGACGCGCCCTTACTTCCGGCCCATCTCCTTGCTGCTTCTGTCTCGCATCGATGTACGGTGCCATAGGAAGCCTTCATGTGCGCTTTGCTAGGGTGATGCCGCCCTTTGTAATACCACTCGGCGACAGACCAGCAGCCATTTTGGTTCTCGGCGATAATCTGTGGGGCTTTTAACCCTCCCGGAAACAAGCACCTTATCTCACAAGTTCTGAGCAGCGTTGTGGAACCCACAGAGGGAAGATTAGCATTTTCCCCTTCGGATGGGGGGACCAATGGACACAAAGGCCACTTTCCGGCGCACGGGGAAACAATGAGAGGAACAAAATGGCGGTGGAAGAGGGTGTGGGAAAGGGAAACAGGCAGTTGGCATCACGCTATGCGAAGCACACATGAAGGCACTCTACGGCGCCATCGAAGGGCTTGGGACTCCTGGGACAAGGGAGGGGGCTTGGCGCCCTTTCCCAGCTTAAAGCGCTTATGGGATTATCTCCTTAGCGCGCCGGAAACCGAGAATCTGCGCCTGGGGGTAATTATATCTTCGCTCCATCCGGACTTCGACGGAGCCGGTGACCGACCAAGGATGTGTGGCCTACGGAGTGCGTGACGCGTGTGTGTGGCAGTGTGTGAGGGTGAGGGAAGGGCGCAGTGGCGTAGCCAGGGGGGGTGTTGGGGTGTCAGAACACCCCCGAAATTTCGACCGACCCCCCCCCCCCCCATTTCTCCGCAGCCTTCTCTCTTTCGGGCGCCAGGTCGCTCGGTCGCGTCCTCGTCATATCGGCTCAAATGGCAAAAATACTGCCATCCACGCAGGACACCAAAGACCGGCTCACTCTCTGAGTCTGCCTAAATCGCAGTGTTGAAAGGCCATGAGCACGCACAAACACACAGAGAGGATAATTGCTCCGCCGATTCCTATGGCTTGTAGGGGAATCTCGGAAGATGTGGCTATTCTTCCAGATTCCACGTCGAGGTGACCCCAGAAGGTCATCCTCAAACGTTCAGGCACCGCCTACGAGCATGCACGAATGCACACACAGGATAATTGCTTCTGTTGATTCCAAGAGGGCACGAACGCCCGGAGGATACCATCCCCCTTCTCAACCCGGACGAGAAGGACCTCGGAAGCCCACAGTCCATCTTCCTCTTTAGCGCCGGACGCCTGAAGGAGGTATCGATGACAGCTCGTTTCTCTCTTTTGTTGACGTTACGGGTGAAAGCCATTCACCCTATCTACCGCGGGCAGATAATCGTGGCTCAAGGTTGTCAGCGGAAGCCGCGCCCTTGGAACGCCGGAGAAGGGGTCGCTCTACGCGAGGACCCGCTTCCACCTCCAGGTGCGGCCGCGAAGGACGTTCTTTACAGCGCCCAGAAGGGTTGCGTGGTTAGTGTCGCAGGCGGGCGCCACCACGTGGCGTTGTATACAACACGACGGCACACCGGCCGCAACGGGAGAGCGAGTCCCCTGACAGGCTTCTAAAGTAGAGGAGGCGTTGGTCCTAGGAGAATGACGAACCTGCGCAGCTGAGTGGATGAACCAACTTTCGTGTAATTTTAGTCACTGATTTTAAGTTCGTGTTCCGTGTGCCTCGATGCCATGTGCCTGTTATGAAAATGAGCACGTCTAAACGAGTCAGCTGACCATAGACGACTTTCTTAACAAGAAAGAAAAATCACCCACTACGTCAAGCGCACCATCAAAGTCTCCAGCAGAGCCGACACCTTCAGGTCAGACACCTCCATCCCCCTGCCTGAGCGAGAGCAATGTTCCTGGATACGACATCGGACTTTATATCACATCTAGCCCAAGGAATTAAGACCTCAAGAATGATGAGACGAGGCGAAAGCTGCTATTGAATCCATGAACACCCGGCGCTAGCTACGTCTTCCATGTTGCAGGCAAGCGGAGACTGAAGTTCCAGCCGCACTGGCTAAAGTCATACTTTTGCTTTGCGATTATGCAGCGGAATCGCGACATTTTTGAATGAAGGAGATGTTTTCTCTATCCTCCGGGACACGATAAACAACGTAAAAATGACGAGATGCAAAATATTTTATTTTTAAAATCGTTGCACCCCCCCTCCCTTAAAGTTTCAGAACGTAGCGTCACCGAATTCAAAAGTTATGAGTAATTATCGAAAATTTTCAATGGGAGATTGGTGGCAGACGGCGGCTCACGGAGCTCGCGAGTACATGGAGATGAATGGGAGACGCTTCCGGGCCGCGGCCCCATTTTCTCATTGAGATTTTCAAAAAATTGCTTATAACTTTTTGAATTCGATGATGCTACGTTCTAAAACTTTATCATCTTGCTCGAACCGTTAGGGTTACATTCTGGCGGAGCTTCACCATTCAGCGACGCGTAGTTGTTTTATGCGCGCCGAAAAGGAGGGTTTACTTTTCTGGCTTGGACCCTGTTCATATGGCAGTCTTTCATTTTCCATGTTATGTTCAAAATATTGTCTACAAGGCTTGTTGTGCTTTCATGTATTAAACATTTTCTCTTAGTACCTGAATGTACTGAGTCTCCTGCACTTTCTTATGTAGGGGTGATAATGGAAATAGGAAGTGAGTCTTTGTCTTCATAAGAGCAGAGAAATAACCAAAAGTATGCTCCTATGTTCGTAAAGAGTACATATGTGAGCCCTCTCTTCTCCTCCGGTCTCACCAGGAAAGTAAAACACCCCCTGAAAAATATTTCTGGCTACGCCACTGGGAAGGGGCATGCCTGAACGTAACGAACACTGACCACGCCGTTTTGGCCAAGGTAGGGACGAAAGGGATTCCCTACTAGGGATGTGGGGAAAAGTGACTTTATAAAAGCAGCAGCAGGCGGCTGCTACTTGGTGCTCTCGAGTGTTCTCTGGTGTTCTCCCGTCAAATGATGTAACCTATATATATATAAAGAGTTACCTATGCGAGACCGTTAAGGCTGCGGTCCCACGGCAGCCATCTTGAACAAGGCGTTAGTTCAACCAATTGATGGCGACACGCACCCGTGGGGTGGCCGAAACATTGGTTCACGGTGGGATGGCTCGAGCACCATCACGCTCCCCTCGTGGCCTTGCTCGCGCCGCTGCCAGCTGTGCTCAGCTGGCTCAAGTAGCGTGGCCCAGCAAACGCATGTATGCGAGAATGTCAGGCTGGGTATAAATTGTTCTCTGATATAGGGAGATGCGGTTCGGCGGTTGTCACGGGCTTTCGCAATAAATCTTACCAAGAAGGAATCAATTGTTGATTGACGTGTCAATATTCTTTCAATGAAAACTTCTTCTGCAGGAATGCACGCTCAGTAGACTGAATCTTCCAAGACACCAATGGAAGCGGACGTCAAGTAAACTGCTTCGCAATTTACGGTACTTATCTCACCATTATAATGACGACCGAAAAGTGACATAACGAAATATTGTGTTTCATGGGATCCGGAAGATTTTGTAAAGGTTGTTACATTATAGTTCCCAGAAAACAAACGCCGTTGCAATATTTTCGGAAGTACCGACACATATAATGTTGTAAGTACAGCCTAGGAGGAGTATGATGAAAACCATCAGAATAAACAGGAAGACGTTTATTTGCAATGAAGACGCTATGAATGAACGGCGTTTAGCGACGGCAAGTTATGAGCGTATGGGAATTTATAAGTTCACGTGATTGCTAACTATGGACATGCGGACAATGACGACCTGTTTTGTCGGGGGATGGAGTAGCGGTGATGACCTGATATCGGACGACTCGTGGCAGACGAACAAGCAAGATTCTTCTCAGCGAATGGTAAACGTCCAGTGTCAAGCACAGCACGTGGCTACCGACGTTGTCGACGTTTCGAACACTTACAGCTTTCGACAAAAGTGCTGGCACCTGGGCTAACTTTGTGGAAAGAGTCGAAGGCTTCCTCGAGTCCAGCGCCATCATGAACTGTAACTGAAAACGATCCACTATTCAGTCTGTGGGTGGCGAAACGTATCCGCATCTGCGGAGTCATGGTCGATGCGTACTCTAAGTGGTTGGAAGTTTACACGATGCCTGCCACGATCCGTACAAACGCGTCATTGACGTTCTACGCTCTCTTTTCTCTACTTCTGCCCTACCGAAAATACTTTTTCTCTAGATAACGCGCTGCAAATCTTGCTTCAAATAAAACAAACAAGTCCCCCCCCCCAAAACAAAACAAAAAAAACAAAAAACAAACGGCATCAGGCATCACATTAGTGCACCATACCATCCTGCAACTAACGGGCAAGCGGAACAGATGGTGTGCGAAACGAAGAAAGCCCTCTTGAAGCTTACGGAAGAAGCAGTTCGTGAGAATCGCCAGGTTCTTGTTCCAGCAGCACGCGACGGTCTCATCTTACACGGTAAAAACACCCGCCGAAGCAATGTTCGGCGGACGAAGAGCCACACCCCTCGATCTCATGATACTATGGCCATGAATGAAGATCGAGAGATTCCCAGATCGGGAGTAATGGCAGATTATTCGGTCGGATAACTCGTCTACGTGAGGAATTTCAGCGGAAGTCGGGCCTTCCATGTAAAACTTGAGTAGAAAATGCTCTATGGTTGACAAGAAGGTGTCATCCCTCTGAACACGTTGGATATCAATGCCCTTGAGTGTAAATATAACGAAATCACAAAACTCTCTTTGTGTGTTGTGTAACTGCCCTTGTATTTGGTAGTAGAGGCTGTGGTGGTGATTTGGACCTTTCACACCAGGCTCCTTTTTCTTATTTTTCGCCTCATACTCCTTTGCGGTTTCAGTAGGCTTCAAGAATGTTTTGGAACGGGGACACTTTACGTCAACGAGGCCATTTGTTCCAAGTAGTCAATCAGGGAATGGTGCTAGAAATCCGTCCTTCATATTAACGAATAAGCCGCACTTCTGCACATTGCAGTTTTCCTGTTCCACGTACAGTTGTAAAGCAGCATCCTCATTGATTCTACCATATTCTGTTGCGGGTGAAGAAAGGTCTTTGGGTACACGATACTTGAAACAAGTCTGGCACTGTACGTTGTGGTTCGACACCCACTAATATCGTTGTCCTTATAGAGCCTCATCATTTAATCATTACCTCGTCACCTCAAATTGCTCTTCATCAACACTAAGTACAATAGGCTACCGCCATATTACAATCCAAGAATTGAAAAATTGAGTCGTTCAATCCTTCAATATGTTTACTATTTATATAATGTTATTACGTTACTTTACCTCGAGACGATCGACGTCTATCGTCGATCTTCAGATACTTATATAAGGGGGGGGGGGCGATCGGTGGCCGAGTGCATGTCTAGCGCACACCAGCTCGGAGCACGTGGAGCGAAAGCTCGCGCTGCAGAACCCACCCCGCCCCTGCCCGTTTCGATCTGGAAGAGCATCATACCGGCGTGCGGTCGTGTATCACTACTGCGTGGTGCACGTTAAAGACCCCAGGTTTGCGGTTGTACCGCACTGGCTAAATTGCTCATCTACACCTGAGACACCAGACGCCCACTAAGGCAGACTAACTTCCGGCTGTGTAAACATACACACAACAATTTGCAATTAGACGCACAATCACAAAGAACACAGCGTGCCGCCTCTTTTCTTTGAACCGTCTTTTTTTTTAACCAGCGCAAGCTCGCGCGTTCTCTCTTTTGAGATGGTTAGAACTAAAGGCCGGTTCAGACACTTGCGTTTGAGTGCGTTTGACTGCGTTGCAGCAAGAACCGAAAGCGAGTCGCCGGCACATCAGTGCTTCGTATGAAGCGTGGAATCCAATTCAAGGAATCTTCTTGGCACGCGATATAAGCGGCAGGGATGTCCTGGTGTCTCGACTGCCGCAACGCAGTCAAACACAGTCAAACGCAACTGTGTGAACCGGGCTTATCGTTGATTAGAACAGTCGCACATAAAACCCGCGTTTCTCCTACCCGGCCGCTTCCTCCTCTCATTATGTGTAGGTGGTTAAAACTAAATAAGCTATAATAATGGTGTATTATTCATATTTAGTTTCAGTTTCAGTCAGGGGAAAGGAGGTTCGCGGGAAGTAGGGCCAATAAATGAGCTGCGCTTAGAGTATCGGCACTCTCTTCCCCGACAGTGTTGTGGGCGCCGCCATTTTGGTGCTTGTGCAGAGCAGGCGCAACTACCGATCGTCATGATTCAAAATTGCGACTTCCTCAGCATTAGATTCGGTGTTAGGAAGCTCATGTAATATTGCTTTGCTTTGTCGCAAACTGTTTAAAGTGGAGGACGAAAAAGCGTCCTCCACTTCCCTCCTCTTCCCAATGGGAAGAGGAGGGGAGTGTGGCTGTGTTTATAAAAAATATTTGGTCGGTGACCGAGTTAAAATTTTCATTCCAACAGGCAGAAGTAGTTACGCTGCACTTAAGCACTCCTTTGTTATCCCTGGTCCTTTTCTCAATCTATCGTCCCCCGTGCTGTAATGCACGGTTATTTCTGGCCGAATTTGATTTAGCTTTGTCTTCTCTTTCATCTGAAGAGCTTGTATGTGTAAATGGCGATATTAATATTGACATACTTCGTCCCACAGTGACCATAGTCGCAGACTATCTTGATGTTTTGTCTAAATGGGGCTTAAAAGCAACAATTCAGAATGCAACACGGGAGGAGTTTCTATCTGGCCAGTTGGTGGTATCTAACATTGATCATATAAACATACGAGCTCAGAACGAAGTAATCCAGTCTGCAATTATTGAAACTAAACTTGCTGATCATTATTTTGTCTGTTGTTCATTAACACAGATATCTAACCCGTTGACTTATGTTGGCGCTGTGAGGGAGTTGTCAATAGTTGATCCCAGGCACTTCGATAAACTTATGGAGCAACATGATTGGAATACTTTTCTTCTAACTACATCTCCAGCTGACGGTTATGAACGGTTTGTAGCTCAGTTGAACCTTTTTAAAAAGGCGGCTACACGCACTGTAAAAATTAAACATCGTAACATAGACCAGAAATGGATGTCTTCAGAAATATTGGCAGCCATCAAAGAAAAAGATCTCCTATGGGCACAGTCAAAACGCTCCCCCGGTAACACTATGCTACGGTTGAAATTTAAGCAATACAGAAATAAGGTTAATGCCATGATTCGTCAGGCCAAACGCATGCACTTTAGAAATAAATTTAAGGACGCTCGTTCTGATATAAAAAAAACTTGGTCGCTCATCAACGATCTCCACGGTACGAAGAAGTGCACTAAAAGCAATGATAGCTACCTTCTTTCGCAATTCTCTACTGATGGACAGAGCATTGCTAATGAATTTAACAATTTTTTCTCTCAAGTATCAGGTATTGCAGGACAACACCCAGCTTCATGTACCTTAAACAATAGTGTCTTAGACTCGGCTTATCTTCCTCTCCTCTCTGAAGAAGAGCTTAGGTCAATCCTTTTTAGCCTTAAGCCCAATAAATCGCCAGGTATCGACGGCATTTCAGTTAATGACTTGCGCAGAAACTTTGAAGGAATTAGAGCTGTTCTACTTTCGATTTTTAATCACATTATATCTAATGGTATCATTCCATTAGCAATGAAAACTGCTTTGGTGATTCCCTTATTCAAGGGAGGTGCGCGAAATAACGTACAAAATTATCGACCTATTTCCATTCTGTCTTGCTTTGCTAAAATACTGGAAAAACATTTGTGGATAACTATGAATAGCTTTTTAGATAAACACAGTTTACTATCACCTTATCAGTACGGATTCACACAAGGCCGAGGTACTCAAATGCTCCTTGAGGACTTTTCTGACATGCTCAATTTATCTTTTGAACGGAATCAAGTCGCCTGCGCACTGTTCCTTGATGTCCGCAAGGCATTTGACAGTGTTAGCCATCACATTTTGTTAACAAAGCTTTCGAAGTTAGGCTTTCGAGGCTCTTTTTTACATTTACTGGAAAACTTTCTACAGGATAGGCGTCAATGTGTTTCATTTGGAGGGTATCAAAGCGGATTCTTTTCAATCAAAGCGGGTGTCCCCCAGGGCTCTGTCTTAAGTCCACTGTTATATAATCTTTATGTTAATGACCTCTCCATGGCGGTACCAATTTCACTATTTCAATATGCTGACGACACCGTTATTTTATCTAGAGCGTCCAATTATTCAGATGCCTTTTCGTCTTTACAAACTGCGGCAATTAAAACTATGGACTGGTTTGAAGCTAATTTAATTAAAGTTAATGCATCCAAAACGCAGCTAATATGTTTCCACAACCCTTTGAAAAAAGTTAATATGACCTCCTCTTTACGATTACATTCGTCTAGATGTCTAGCATGTGCATGTGAGCCTATACAGCATACAACTTCTATAAAATACCTTGGCCTATTCTTTGACAGTGACCTAACCTGGAACACTCATCTTGCTCATGTGTGCAAGAAAATTCGTGCAGTGTCTTGTTTGCTACATAACACGAGATATTTTATGCCACTATCCGTTCGAAAAATTGTTGTACATGCTCTTGTCTACAGTGTACTCCGTTACGGTATTACCGTGTATGGTCATTGTGCTCTGCGTTGGCAAATTAGAATTAATTCGATTCTGCGTTCTTTGTTAAAAAACATTTCCTATGATTTATGCCTTGGTGAGGACATTGACGTGTTTAAAGCACTGCATTTGCCTGATTTCAACTCGCTGTTGATGGAAACTGTTGTTCATAGGCATTTTTGGGATAGTCAATTTAAAGTTCCTTATGTACCTTCTCGTATCCTTAGACCCAAAGAGCGTTACCGGATACCTCGATGTTCGACAAGATTTGGAAAAAGAGCTCGGAGTTACTATGTACCAGCATATATGAACAAACTACCTTCTAGTATTCTAAATTTAAGAACAAAATACAAGCTCAAGAAAGCCCTGAGAAATTTTAGTTCGTAAAGTGCCCAATAGTTTGCTTTGTTATTCTTATTTCTTTGTGTGGATTTTATTTTACATGTTTCCTGTTGCAACGGCATGGTTTCACTGACTGTAAGACGCTGCCAGTCAAGCCCAATGTGGCTTAGGCAGGTCAGACTTAACATACCTTTTGTTCATTTGCAATAATAAATTATTATTATTATTATTATTATTATTATTGATATCATTGTGATTTCAGATACAGCTTCAAATAACTGGCAACCATGATTTTAAGCCATAATATGGCCATATGGCCATGTTTCACTTCTCTGAAGCGTAGCTTATTTAATGACACTATTCATGCCCTTGTTCAAGAAGCTTGTCAATACCTGGAGGGGCCATGACGTGAGCCCCGTGGATTCCACAAGCCACTAACTTTTGGCATACCTGCCTCTTCCTCATTGTTCCCGCTAGTGCCAGTAAATTAGCTACGCTTCAGAGTAACGACATTAACGGCCATATTGATGGCTTAAAATCATGGTTACCAGTTATCTGGAGCTTATCTAAAATCACAGGAAACGCTTTTTCCGTCCTTCACGAATGTTTAAACAACCCGCGACAGAGCATAGCAATATTGCATCAGCTTCCTAGCACCGCATCTAATGCAGAGGAAGTCGCACTTTTTGGATCATGACGATCGGCAGTTGCGTTTGCTTTGCACAAGACCCAAAATGGCGTGCCCAAAACAATTTTGGGAAGCGGGGTGCCGATACTTTAAGGCGCAGCTGATTTAGTGACTCTAAGCAGTGAAGTGAACTCGAGCGTATTCGTTCCCTCTTCGTCTTTATCGTTTATTGATTTCAATTATATCGGTAATGCACACTTTATATCACATTATGCTTGTGTATTGTTTGTCTTAGATTTATTAACCTGACCCAGTACCTAAACCGTTCATTTTATCGATAGTAAATCTTCGAATATATTTTCTAAATGTGAAGGTAAAACGACACGGAGATTGATGATGATACAGACGCCAACGCCGCCCCTCGAAAATTTTTTGAACTTAGAAATCAGCAGTTTTGTCTGCCATCCGCCAGGTAGCGCAACAAGACGGCCAAACAGTTTTGAGTTGTTTTTAAAATTAGCTAAGCTCTACAGCTATCAAGAAACCGAAGCAAGATCATTGGAAAATCTAATATCGCAATGTATATCTATTCTACTACAATAAATGTTATCAGATGCCAATAAATCTGTTTGATGTCCAAAAAGATGTGCGTCAAAAACAGGTAAGTTTGAAGGGCTCCCGGAGCGTTATGACTTTGAAAATTAGAAAAAGCCACCGTCCACCTCTTGGGCAACTATTGTAGTTCTAAATGTTATAAAAGATTTTACCATAGCTTAATTATTTACTCAGCGGCATTTGAATTACCATGACTCGAAGCTACAAAAAAGTGCTACGTTTGATATAAAAATATCTAAACAAAAAGTTTTACACAACATTAAATTTTTTCTGCATATTACCAATTATAAGCACTACATCTGCAGCTAATTTCATTGCTCTATAGCGTTTGTCATTAAAAACATATTTGTGCTGAAAAATGTCAATTTTAGGGCAATATTTGGAGAGCTGAAAAGAACAAAGTAGTGCAAATACCAAAAAATATACCGTTACATTCTGCTCCGACATCATCTTAACAAGACTGCTCTATTGGAACCGTGTTATCTTTAATGATTCTTCATAAAACATGAACCAGCGGAGCGAGTGAGGGTCCGCGCCATCATATTCGCAACGCTACAAATGCGCATGAACAGTATAAACCAATACATACACAATATCAAATGAAAGAGGATTGCATTGCCTTCCGAATGACATCGATCCCACAAAACAGTATTCCAAAGGAGGTGAGGTAACGGCCTGCCAAAAACCTCAACTGCCGCATTCGGTGGGACCGCTAGTACATGCTTGATCTGGCTTTTTGAAACGGTGTGAAGTTGAAAGACGCGCAGTCTATGTTTAGCCATGACGACGTGCGTGGCGACGGCGCGCCGGTTCTGCGCGATTGGCAGCGACGGCGGTAGTCAGCGCCGAAGCTGCGATACACAGGCGCAAACGCAGTTGTTTCGGCGGCGTTTAACCGGTTTCCTTTTCGAAGTCTGAGGTCGTCGGGAACTCTGTAAGACCGAAGTAGGTCCGGTTGCTCGTCTCGGTGATCATCGTTTTGCATGTACCAGGCACCGGCAGCGCCGCTAGCGCCTGTTCCGAGGGAAGATAAAAGAGCTGGAGGCGACTGCCGGACTCCAATTTTCGATCTTCCGGAACGAAGGGCGGTCGTGCTGTTGCTGGTAAACACGCTGCGCGGAAAGCCGTTATTACATATGCTCAATATGTCGCCTACGAAGCTTCTACATTTTCTAGTTTCTGACGTCGAGAAATAAAAAGTAGCGCGGAGATAGAAACAGAGAAAAACACAAAAGAACAAAAAGCGCGCGCGCGATAGGAAATTTCTTTTTCCACGGGCACGCGTCTGGTAAGAACATTTCGTGGTATTGTGTGGCATTTGCGGGCTGTCTATGACTACAACTCACGTTGTTTTAAGCAGAAACAAAGTATACGACCTTGGAGGTGTCGAGTATAGCCATTCCCGCCGCAATTGGTCCCAGGGCTTTGAATGCTCGTGATCCCCTGAAAGAGGCATCTTTGCGCTTTTTCCAGTCTCCGGTCCCCATGGCGAGTGAACCTTGGCGTTGGTATGTATCGACCCGTACAATTACTTCTTGGATGAACATGCACTAGCTCAAAGTACGTATTTAGTGTGCTGGATGTACAGTAAACATGGCTTGTCATTTATGACCTATCCTCACGGCCACTTTGAGCGTGCTGGATCGCTGGTTCAAACTGGAAGTGACCCTCAGCCAGTTGGTGCCATGCTTCTCTTGAAGTTGAAGAAAGGAGGCAAATCCTTCTTGGAGTCTTGGTCAAATTCATTAGTTCTCAGCTGCACCGCGGCTTATATGCAGACTAGACTGCCACTGATTGGATCAATCTTCCCGTATTATCTCAGTAACTAACACTGTTGATATAAAAAAAAGTAGAAGCCGACAACTCTCTGTAACTCGATTAAGAGCGCAGCTCTGAGAGGAGAGGGGAGGGCACGGGGGCAACCTCGGGAAGAGGTCACTGGCCTCAGAGTCACCTGACGTCTGCTGATGACGTCATCAATGATGATGACGATGACGATGCGGATGACGATGACGTCGCCGTGAGCGTCACGATGACGTCATCGACATCCTCATCGTCATCATCATCACGCATTCGAGCTCGGCGTGCAGCCTGCGTGACCTGCAGGATGCACGTGACCTGTGAGGCCACGTGACCTGGGGTTGGGGGCGGTCGGTGACCTGGGGGTCCCTGATGACCTCGGTGGCAGTTACGCCGACGGCGACGACATTGCCGACGCTGACGCCGCTATCGGTAGAACCGGGCATGCCGGAAGGCTGCGCTCTAGAAAACGTCGTTACCATCTCTTTACAGCAGAAAGTTGCGTAGCGCGTGTTTTTTTTTTTTTTCCTCACTCAACTATGTTATTTTTATGTGTTTTGCAGTGTACGCCGACTCTCCTCGGCAATGCTTTCCGGGCTTCCTGGGGAATAATGAATGCAAATGAAAGGAAATATATTTTACTACTATATCAGGGACTGGGTTCGCGGTACAACTGCCGGCCTATGTTGAGTTGCGTAGAGGGTTTCCTGCAGTTGTGCGAAGCAAATTACGTTGTTTCGTCTGTATTTTGCGCTGATGCGCGGTTGCTGCTGTTGAATAAATTGCTGGAGTTATTTTATTTATTTATTACTTTTGCGGTGCTCCTCAACAGCCCAAGAGCCTGCAAGAGGGTGCGCAAATTGCGTACATGCAGGAGCACAAAAAGAAGCTTTAAAAATACAGAATACAACGGCATACAATGCAATGAACTGCAACGGCGTGCCGCAACAGGCCTCGAGGACACTTGGTGAGGGAGCACGCATCCGGTACAACCATATTGCGAGCCGAGTCGCTCCACAGCCACTCCGGCTAGGTGTTGGGGAGTACAATTTTGTTCGGTCTCATCGCCGCGCATTAATGGTGTGGCGCTGCGCGGTTGTATCGCCGTTCGCTGAGGAATCCAAGCTTAAGATTCGCAGTCAGCAATGACTTCTCGGTGTTGCGCCTTGCCATGTTCGATATCGCCAATGCAGTCAGCTGTTCCAGTTCTACTTTGTGCAGGACGAATTCCAGTGGCAGGATTTGTAGACTTCTTGCCGTATTGCGGCTTGGCCTTATCAAGATCACGTTGGTGTAGACCGACGGTGCATACGGCTGCATGGGATCATCCGCGAGGTGAAGAAGCGTACATCATCGGGAGTCAGGATTGGCAATGAGGACTATGTTGCGGTTGCGCTGTAGAATGAAGTGTGCGTCAGGCATCGCTGTACCGTAGTGCGCTCGGTTCGTGCGTCTCCTGGTGTGTTTGAGGCGTTCTTGCGGCCTCTCGGTTGCCTTTATGCAGGGTGGGACGAGGTAGAATCCAGTCGCCAGACGGCCCTTCTTGTTCTCAGTCCTTGCAGGGTTTCGTGTCGTTGGAGGGGCATGTCTGGGGTTAGATGGATCGATCGGGTGGTCACCACCGCATCAGCCGCCTTGCAGGGTATATACCATACTCGTGAATATGTCACCCTGTCGCCCAAAAGCGTGGCAATGCGAGAAAGCCACTGTGGTTGAGTTGCTTAGTCGTGAACTCTTGAAATCATCCCGCGGGATCTGAAATATAGTTGGGAAGCTTCTTGCCTCGAAACGTGACGAGGAATGCACCCTTCTTATTTATGGGACGAGGCATGCACTCATCTCATTGGTCACTCAACAGATCAACGAGATGGCTAGCCCCTGAGGTGGGATTCCGTAAGATTCGTTCGTGTGTATTTAGTAAATTACTCCTCCTGATAACGCCGTCACCTATTTGCTAGAACACCTGCACGGGTAGCGTGCGCTTCTGAAGTACTGGGCTCGTCCAACTTCGAGAAAGGCGCGGAGGTTTTGCTGGTTTATGGGCGCTCACCTCTGCGGTGTTCGTGACGGGTTGGATGCGGTAGCCGATGTGCTGGGTTGCACCCGTTTTGCCGATGACGGAGTCAATGTTTAGCTTAAAGGACGTCGACGGGTATGTCGAGACTCGTTGGTTTTGCGCGCGCGAGGCGAGATGACTGCGCCGATCTTGGGCATCGTCTTCCTCTGTGGTATGGGGGTAGAATCGTGAGTTCAGGTGGTTGGTTCATCAGGAGATCTTGCAAGATCTCGCTGAACCAACCACCAACTCCATTGGGTTCAGACTGGTTGGGGTTCGCTTGGAGTTACGCGTCGGACGTGACATCTACCTGTCTTCAGTGGCGGCAACATGCTCCGATGATTAATCACGCAAGGACTAAACTCACTTGCCTGCTTGCTAGAAGTATCGCATTCGATAGCGTCCGCTGTTATTGCTCAATTATAGCTTTGATCGGCTAGTTTGCCTCCGAAACATATACTGTGAAAGACGTTCCAAGGCTGTAGAAGCATGTCCTAGCGGAAACTCCGAGGATTACCCCGAAGTTAGGTACGCGCCAACGTCGGGACGCGCTCTCTGAAATCTCCGGTGAGGCATGGATTTGCATAAAGACTATGTAAATTGGTGCCGCAAGGAACCCTTGCGCAGTAAACTTTTTTGAGACTCATAAGGCTCCTGTCATTCTCTATTATTTTCCAAATAAAGTTCCTAGAAAAAGAGAGCTTTTTTTCCCTTTGTTTTCGTTGAAAATATGTTTTTCTACAACGCTCATGGTGACCGAAGTAATGAAAAAATGTTGAGGCCACCATCTCGGCGCCTCTACCCTGGGAGTTAGGTTCAGTGGGACTATTCAGGGACACTAAAGAGGACCAGTCGGTGTAGTGCGGTAAACACATTCCGTGGCGGTTGCGCCGAGTCCGCGGTCGTCATGGTGGTGTTAGAGAAGTTGCCGACTCTGTGATCAAATCAGCGGAGTGAAGCAATACGTAG
>JAZHYW010020540.1:0-11011 GCA_037355805.1 Ixodes ricinus
AATATTGTTTGTGCCTTTTCTATCTTTTTTGTCATTTGCGTAATATAAAATATCCGTTCTCGCCTATAATCAGTGCCGCCTCTGGTCAAGTCAGGAGTTACATTGTGTACTAACAGCAGAAACTCGCTACCGGCAATGCCAAAGAGGATCGGCAGGTTGCACTCAGCTATGCATAAAGATACCTCGAACAACATTTACCCTATGGGGTGTATTCACACAAGGCCAGCGAGCAGGGCTCCTTTGGGTGCCATCACTATATTTATGTTCGTGATAGATAGACAGTGGCGCGTGCACAGCCTCACGGCCACACTCACGCAGCTGAATCTTTCTCCGGTTCAGGTAACACATCATAAAATGGTGTTGTTCTTGTGCGACAGTCTGCTGTCGCCACACAGGACAAAGGATGAACTGGGGAAAAAAGACGAGGACAGCAGGCGTTGCACATTGCCAGTTTTTTGGCAATTACCAAGAGTCCGAACAATAATGCAAAATGACTCTTGTCGCTCTCCTTGAAACAAGAATGACCGCTTGCATCAACAAGCAAAGCTCGAACCAAAACTGCGAGAGGTAGAGAGCATCTGAGCACGTTAGTAAAGTTGTCCTTATAAAAATGGCTACCGCCATTCAATAGACATCTGACCAACATTCTGTTGTCCCTATTACCATTCTATCGCCCTCACTTAAATTTTATGGACACTGTATCGCCCCTTTATTAACGTTTGGCACTGACGCGGTAGTCACTAAAATGGTGATCAAATGGCGAAAGAACCCTTTAGCGTCTTTTTCTTGGCAGGTGTCCATACGAAATTTGGGTATCGTCTTTTTATGGTCATCCCATTGTCAATCTAGCGCCCCCGGAAGCAGTACCATACCGGCCAACATCTGCTGCAAGTGACGCGAGCTTCAAGTGCAAACCATAGTTATAATGTACGCTAGAGGTTCAACTGGCGCTAGTGTGCCGCGGCACATTGAAGCAGACCATACATGGTAAATTTCTTGCAATATGTAATTTAATTACAATTACAATTATTTTGCTCCAAAAGTAGTTTAACCTTAATTACAACTACTACCACATGAAAAATAATTCATTACAATTACAAATTACTTCAAAATGTAATGCCATTACTTTACAATTACTTATTTCTGGGAGTGACCATCTTGGTCCATATGACTTCAAATGATATGTTAAAAATGAAACGGATTTGTTCATTCCTTGCCCCAATGTTTGAGGAGGCTTAAGCATCGCCGAATAAATGTCACGAATTGTACATTTCTTTTGTGAATTTTGTTAAATTAATCATAGAACTTGACAATTTGGGATAATGCAATCCTACGTTCTTATAGTTTCAATAAATAATAATAAAGTAGTTCATATACTCGAAGACAGCAGATCGCCAAAAATAAAATTGGTTAACACACTTTTGTTACCCAGGCAAACAAAAATGTGACAATTCGCCATATCTGAATATTTTAATAGGGTTAATATAAAACTACAATCCACACGCGCTAATACGGCCACATTCACATACACACGCTTCATGTTTTTTTTTTTAATATTTCCTTTGAGTTGAAATTACAATGGCTCAAAAATATATAAGAACCGAATTAGGGCTCCCGAATCAATTATGACAATATTCACAGGCGCGAGGACAGTCTCCAAAATGCTTATGCAAATAATATCCGAATTAAACCAACAGAAAATAAACATGAGAATAATACAAAAAAAATGCGAGAGTACCCCCAAAAATTTAAAGAACTGGAAAAAAAAAACTACCTTCATAGACGACTAAAATCCTCAACCTCGGCTGAAAGCTGAACCTCAACTTTGTTTCTTTCAAGCACTTACGCAATACCAACGTTACTAGAACCACTCAGTTGGGAAACTCCCATAGAGACTGCTCTGAAAAAGTGGCACCGGTCCATACTGGAGAACTGAGCTAATCACAACGCCGCCATTTCTAACGCAGCGGCCACTCGAGGAACTGCATTTGGGCTTTAATCGGCCATTTTGGCGCCGAAACAGATACGGTGGTAAGCAGGCATGTAGCTAGGATTTTGCTTCAGGGGAGCGGGGGCAGTGGCACGATGACAAAATGCTGTTGAGGGGGAGGGGCAGAGGAGGTCCCAGCAAAGAGGAAATCGTGGGGGAGGGCGAGCTGAATGCTGCTTTTGTTCAATTTAAACACGCTGTACAAAAAAGATATTTCTATCGCGTTGCGTTTATTTTTACGCTTTTGTTCAGCCAGAATACATTCAGTTAGAGGTATAGACTTTTTCTGTGTACTCTCGTCCCCAGCCACCTAACAGGCGTATCCGGTATGGGCGACGAAAAAGTAATCCAATGTATAATCATACGTTGGATCATTTAATATGTATAATAAAGTAAGTCGCTGATTGAGGCCAAACGAGAACAGTATGACGGTTACGCTTATATCCTAAATGCCTTCTATTGGCGTGCCAAAGGCAAAACAGTGCTTTCGCCCATAGCTGGAACGACTAGGCCATCCTCACGACGTCAGCCTCGCAGAGCTTTGCTCGTCTTGAGACGACACTACGTCACGATTGCGTTGGATGTCACGTGCTCTAAGCTAGGCCTTCTCCGAGCGCTTGCAAAGTGACCGTTCATAACGATAATACAGCCACCAGGATCAAAATACAAGACGTGCGAAATTGTCATTTACGAATGTTGTGGATCATATTCGAACGCATAGTTTTTGAATACGACAGGAATATTTCAATTTTCGTTGAAGTATCCCTTTAATCGGCCATTTTGGCGCCGAAACAGATACGGTGGAAGCAGGCACGTAGCCAGGATTTTGCTTCGAGGGGAGAGTGGGCACGATGACAAAATCCTAGTTGAGGGGAGGGGCAGAGGAGGTCCCAGCAAAAAAGAAATCGTGGGGCGGGGAGGCGGCGAGAGCCTCGGGGTTGCTGCTTCTGTTCAACTTAAACACGCTGTACAAAAAAAAATTTTTTTCTTTCGCGTTGCGTTTTTTTACGCTTTTTTCAGCCAGAATACATTCCGTTAGAGGTATAGACTTTTTCTGTGTACTCTCGTCCCCAGCCACCTAACAGGCGTATCCGGTATGGGCGACGAAAAAATAATCCAACGTATAATAAATTAATACGTTGGATTATTTATATGTATAATAATACTGCAAACAGTAAAAAAATAGAGGGAGGCCAAACGAGAAAGTGTGACGGTTACGCTTATATCCTAAATGCCTTCTATTGGCGTGCCAAAGGCAAAACAGTGTTTTCGCCCATACTGGAAGTGACGACAATTCAAGATGGTGGCGCACTAGCAGAAAAGGTCATATGCACTAGTTCTGAGTTTTAAGCCTCTAAATATGCTAAAAAAGAGCAAATGCTGATGGTGGGTTTATGGGTTATAGCTGTATATTTATTCTTTATTAAATTAATCTAAGGGACGTTTAATAAATAATCATATAAAAGACATTGAGGTCGTTAGGCGTATAATAACCAGCTTGCAATTCTAAACTTCTCAACACTATAAAATCGCAACTGCCAAAAGCGGGTTTTCAGACAATTTCCGCCGGTGCCATGATTGGAGAGGCCTCAAGCCTAAACCCTATGCGCTACATAATCTATACTACGTTAGAAATATCAAAGTATAATATTGTAAAACATTAGAGTAAAATACACTTCCTATTGGAAACCTAAATTTTTAAATGCGAAATTTTATATTTTTGATGCGAAATTCATGTTGATAACAGAACAGAATGTTGTAGCATATTTAGAGGCTTAAAACTTAAGACCAGTGCATATACCTCTAACGGAATGTATTCTGGGTAAAAGAAGGGTGTGAAAAGAAAACGACGCGAGAAAAACAGTTAAAAATGTTTTTTTTGTTTTTTTTATATAGAGTGCTGAAATTGAACGAAAAATGAAAACCTTCTCTGTTTCATAATTTATTTCTCAGTACTCGAACATGATAAAGGCACAATCTTTACTTAATTTGGAAGACAATGAAAGGTTCTACACGTGGTATTATTTTAAAAGTAATACTAAACATAGTTGACTAAAAAAAATCCGCAATTAAGGTCACAGTTGTTCGCGTAGGCATGTTCGGGGATTTTTACAAAGATCGAAGCGACGAATAATAAATAGTAGTTGCAATGTCGTTTTATCTACTTCAATATATATCACTTTAAAATATATATACGCTCTCTTTTGAATACTTTAAGATTGAGAGTGATTCAAAAACGCCATACACGACAATCGTCATAACCTCGTCGTTCTTTCCCGCTTCTTTGAGGTTTTTTTCTCTCAGAAACTAAACATGTCAGGTCAGCACATTAAAATAAAAAGGATTATTCTTCTTGGAACATGCGCCACAAAATATAAAAATTTGAAGCAAAATAAAAAATACGACTGCACCTCATTGCTTGAATCCAAATGAAACCGCCCATATATACCGGATGTTTTTGCGAAGACTTTCAAAAATCCTAAAAATTAGGGCGTTTGAAAAAAAAAAGAAAAAAAAACTGTCTTCGGGAACAAACTACCAGCCACGGCGGACGTCAGGAATTTCCAAAAACACGCTAATAAGCCAGTTAATGATTTAAAATTTGTTAATTAACTTTTTAATTAGTGGAAATAGACATGTGGTTCCAATTAGAAAGCTGCTGAGCGTTATCGAAAACCACTAAATCAATCATTTTCAGAAAGACTTTGAGCGCGTGAGAAGAGTAGTAGCGCACTAAATTTACCACTCGTGGAGCAGGTCCAAGGCTAGCGGTTGCGGTAAGGCGCCCGCGCGATTTTTCCTCCTCTTATCTAGCCCCAGCCTTGTACCTGATCCACGCGTGGTAACTTAAGTGCGCTACTACTTTTCTCACGCGCTCAAAGTCTTTCTGAAAATGGCTGATTTAGTGGTTTTCGATAACGCTCAGCAACTTTCTAATTGGAACCATTTGTCTATTTTCACTAACTAAAATGTTAATTAACAAGTTTTAATTAATTAGCTGGCTTATTAGTATGTTCTTGGCAATTCCTGACGTCCGCCGTGGCTGGTAGTTTGTTCCCGAAGACAGTTTCTTTCTTTTTCAAACGCACTAATTTTTAGGATTTTTGAAAGTCTTGCAAAAACACCTGGTATATATATATACACGTATATACAGGGTGTTTTATGAAAAGTGGACAAATTCGATATTGCGAAAACAATGCGTCGCAACCCGTGGTCGCAACACAAAAAGGCTTGTGTCGTTTTGGTCCTGGGGCCTATTTAGGAAAAGTATTAAAGTTCGGGATAATTAAGTTATTAATTATTTTCGCGTAATTAATTGTTTTAAATATTGAGTTTAAGGGCATGGTTTCAATTAGAATCTTGCTGAGCATCATCGAAAAACACTAAATCAACAAATTGCAGAATGATAGAAGGCACGCGCGGTATTTTACGGCTTTCTGAGAAGTTTCGGTTTCGGTTTTGTTGACCGCGCTCGTGGAGCGGAGCAAGCAGCTAAGCGAAGTTTCGTATTGTATATAAAACTTTTATTTTAATAAATTTGTTTTAGTTTTTAAGTTCATTGAAACTTTTTATTGTTTTGTTTTGCCATTGTTTTACTACTAATGTTACGTAACTTTTTATTTCCGCATTTAATATGCATTTTGATAAAGCCTTGTAGAAGCCAATCCAATCCCCTCTGAACCTGCGTTTCGACCGAAAGTCTCTTCGTTTCGTGGGTCTTTTATTTTTACGTAGAACTCATATTGACCCGATATGCCGCATCCGAGAATGAAATTAGCGACTAGTAAGTGGCGATGCACCACGCGAGCAGGAATGAACAGCCCTGGAGGTCGTGGGCACGGCTCAATCGGCTCTGTGCTCGGTGCTGCTGTCCCAAGGTAAGCCCTTTGTCTCTGCGTCCTTCTAAGCTTCCGTTCTGGAATCTCCTTAATTTCCTTGCCCGCGTTTGCCCAATCGCGTTCGAGAAATGTATTCTGACAGTTATCTCCCGTTGGCGATCCATCTCTCCACGCGCTTTTCGTCAAACCGCCCGACGGGTTGCGAGTTAATGCGAGGCGGTCGACCTGGCAGACGTTTTATCGTACGCGGTTCGTTTTTCACGCCTTGCTTCGTCCGCGTCAGCGTCACTTCGCTTCGGCACGCATCGCTGCGTACCGATATCTGTCCTGGCCAGGTTTCTTTGTCGGCCCGCGCGTCTTATTAGGGAGTTGTAGTATAGTTTTTCTTTTCCGCTAGAGTAAAGCTATACGCACCCCGGAGTGCATTTCGGACGAAATGGCTATACGCACTCCGCTAAACTCGTATAAAACGAATGATCACAACGAGTTTTCTAAGCGATTTAAGGTGTCCGCTTTGTACGCAAGTCGACGCAAGTTCGATCCGCGGTGGGCCTACTTTTTTTTTCTTTATTTCTCGAACATTTTGTTTTGTCGAGGCATTTGGCGATATTTACGACATTTCTTTTTTGCGATGATGACGTCGCGGAAACTTCGCAGAACTAAATGGTATGGGACTCCCTTTCCGGAGGTGCGATCGGGCACAGCCAACACCACCTAGAGGAGAAGGCCAGAACACGCCTCCGGTGACGTCACGGCAGCAGGCTGACGTGCGGCGCGCTATGAGCTGAGCTGAAGGCTTCGCGCGTAGCTTTTACGTCGTAGAAACGCGGGTTTTTGCACTATTTATTTTTTATGAGCAGACATGAGAGCTGTGAACGTCGAGTAATTGAAAGAACCAATTTCAGAACGCAGGAAAATTATCATAACCTACAATTATTGTAGTGAAATACAAGAAAGTGATATATTGAGACAGATGTGTTCTTTTTTTTAGCGATAAACTGGGTGGTGTATTATTTCTGAACGACATGGGAGCTGTATCAAAAAAGAATCCATATGAAATGGCAATCATCGAAGTAGTGGGACCAGATAAAATGAACTACAGTAACAATCGGGTAAATGATGCAGAGACATTCATTTAATTTTATTCACCTCAAAGGCATCCAAAGACTCATTACATGGGGGGATTAAAAAATAACAGAGAAATAAGTAATTGAACATAAAAAGTAGACACGAACAAACAAAAATCACACACACACACACAAAAAAGAAAACTCTTATTAGCATGTCATTCTTATGATGCAGTTTTACAAATCAAGGTTCAGTACATAAATTGATGCACTTCTTTTTAAATGAAATGGGATATCTCTCAGTTACGATACGGTCAGGTAGTTTGCTCCAGTCAGTGTTGCAAAGTACTAAGAAAGAAAATAGGAAAGTGTAAGTATGGCAATGAAATGGTTCAATCTTGCAGGAATTATCTAATATGAATGATATAAAATTGGCAGCCCAGACCTAAGTAGATTGAAAATCGGAATCTGAGTAATATACATCTGGAAAAAACGCAATCGGGCTATTTTTCGTCTTCTTTCTAGATTATGAAGATTTATGCTAGCTTTTAAAGCGGAGACACTAGTTTCGGATGAATAATCACTGCATATAAATCTGGTTGCTTTGGTCTGAAAATTCGAGCCTCGCCATTAGGTAACTTAGGTGTGGATTCCAAATTATGCTTGAATATTCTAATTTTGGGAGGATAAATGTTTTGTATGCGAGTAGTTTTGTTTCAATGGGAGCTAGATCCCTACTGAAAAATCTAATTTGTATGAGAAATTTCTGTGTCCAATAAACACATATGAATCATACAAGATATATAAGAACATATAGTAAGAAACTTGTAAGAAGTTTCTTATATGTTCTTATGATTCATGTGTTTATTGGACACAAGAAATTTCTCATACAAATGGCTTTTTCACAAACCAAGTGTTTTTAGTGCGCTATCTGTTATTTGCTCAATCCATGATAATGAGTCTCTAAAATACACGCTCAAATACTTGTACGACAATGAGTGTTCTAGTGGTTGTGAAAGTAATGAGTACTGGGTTAGTGTTTTAGTGGAGGACTTAATTACGGACATCTGTTTGCACTTACGTGTGTCAATGTTCATCTGCCATAGGGAACACCATGATGATATTGTATCTAAATCGTCTTGGACAATATTGTGATCACTATAGGTGTATTAATTTTCCGGTAAATAACTCAAGCATCAGCGAAAAGTCTAATTGTCGATTTAATTGATGATTGTATGTCATTGATACGTATTAGAAACACTAGAAACCCGAGTACACTACCCTTAGGGACACCTGATGCAAGAGCAACGGGACCCAAATTGCCAGACAAGTATAAAAGTAATAACATTCTAAAATTGTGATGTGCTGGTTTGAAAAATGTATTGCACATAGTTCGAAACATATATTGCACATATTTTGACAAACTTTTCTTAGACCTCTGATAAATCTGTATAGGTTCAGCAATTCAATGCTCTGGCTGTTCAAATATAGTACTTGTTTTGCAGCAAGCAACCTATCTGGTTACTACATCGAAAAAACACCTGTGACCTATTTCTCGGCAATGTCATAATGTGAAAACTTTATCTTTGCAAAAAAAGTACCGTAGTACCCGAGCGTTGCCCCATACACTGATGTACTTCGACAGTACCGAGTCTATGAAACGACACAGTTAGGGCGGCCAGAAACAAGTTTTGTACACAAACAGAAGTGGGCATCGGAGCTTCATATTCAAAGTTGCTTGCATTTACAATACAGAAGAGAGTCGTAAATAAGAAATTGGTCACCTTTGAACATTGCGAAACGAGCCTCCTGGTATCCGTAAGTTCTGAAAATATCCGTCTTGAGAAATATTTATCACATGCATCTTGGATGCTGTAGATTTTGTGACACCGAGACACACAATATCTGTGCAGCATGTCGGCATTTACGCTGTAGCACCACAAGATACCCAAGAGACTGCTGCAAGGACACCGACTATCTGCACACACACACACACACACAGATTCACCGACTTCAGAGAGCAGTTGCCTTTGCATGAGGATGAAGTGCAAGCATGTTGCTGGCCGTACAGGAACTGATTTGTTTGTTTAGCCTTGACCCCTTAGCTTTTTTTTTAGATTTTGCGCTGGCACTTATAGTATTGTTGTCATCTTGCTACAAAGGTTTCTCAGTTGAATGTTTTCACTGCAGTCCAACACATGCTTCGGCTCGGACTCACAATGGGTTCACCATCACTGGCGTCACACATACTATTCCTTGGTCAGAGTTCGCTTCATGACATCCGTGACGGTTGGCAGCGAGGGTCTTTGATTGCAGAGTTTCAGCTTTCCATTTCTTTTGTTTGGCATTCTTGGCATTAATGGGAAAATTCATCTTGCTGCAAACATGTCACAAGAAAATGCTTGTGCATTTTCTCGTGACGAGTTTTAAAATGAGCTCACTCGTATGTTAATTTTCACAGGGTCGGTCGAAGTCGGAAGTCTTCTTTTTGGCGAGTAGTTACATTATGAGATATGTAACAAGTCGGCACTGGCTGGGCATCACCAATTGGTGAACAACATAGTCGTGTTCTACAGCATTTACACCAGGAAAAACAAGCCCTTCTATAACCGATTTTCATTGCGAGAGCAGTCTTCCTGTGCGAGCAAACTGTAGCCAACTTGTTTCGTGCTGTCGATGCGGTCTTGCATTTTTCGCCCCTTAGGTTTTTCAAGGTGGTGTAGACTGCACGGCTGGCCACATAGCCCAGGGCCGGGAGGCTGTGTCTTATTTTTTACAGCCAAGGGCCACATTGCAGGTATACCATATTGCAGGTAGGGGGTCAAGCATCCGCTCGCTTGGGAAGAGCTTTCTAGTTTCCATCCTTGCTAGCTGTAGTGATCGTTGAAAGCGCGCTCCTCAGCAGTATTTTGTTTTCATCTTCGTAAATGTGCCTTGTAAACACGTGATATTAGAAGCAAGCCAGTTGCCTATACATTCCAAAGCGTTCTTCAAGCTGTCAGTTTTCAGCTTGTCCCATGGAAGCCGTACAGTAGCCCGAGTTCATCAAAGCAGTCTCCGGGATGTGTATTTGACCGCTTCTGCAGGAAATAGAACGAAAAGGAGGAAATCATATTAATCCAAAGAAAGGTAGTATAATCGAAAATGGTTATAAAAATACAAAAAAGAAAAAAAAAAGAAAAAGGAAAGAATGCTTTCCTTTAAAGTGCAGCTGAAGTGGTTCGGTATTTGAGAGAACACTGGCAGTGTTTCGAATATGGTATTTTGGATCACAAACATCAAAATTATTCTTAAATTTGATGTGCCGAATGGGCTATAATAATAATAATAATAATAATAATAATAATAATAATAATAATATAATAATAATAATAATAATAATAATATAATGCTTATTGCACGAGCACATAAAACCAGGTACAGAAAATAATAATAATAATAATAATAGTAATATGCTCCATAGAGCTTCCTGGTGTGTGGTGGGATTCCTTGGGGAGCCTGAAGGGGCTCCAGCTAAATTGTTAGTATATGGCTCTGGTGTATGGATAAGTAAACTGGTCAATGAACCATATTCCGGCTTGCGTGCACTCCAAACTACAGCTCAAAGACCCGCTAAAATATAGGTCTAACTAGTTAGTTGTAGCGGATCATTTCTGCGCTCCGATGAGGATACGCAGAAACGACACAATGTACTTTTTTTTTAATTGATGTGTTTGTTGCAATTGCGATAACCTATCACTTGCATAGCTTGCGAAAACATTCCAACCTGAACTCATAAATCAAGTCATTTTTATTTAGTTCTGCACCTACAAGTAGCGCCAGCATTTGAACATGTTGCTTCCAGGCCACAACCAAATCACTCCCAAGTATGCATTCAGCGAAAAGTAAAGACAAGAAACGAAACCACGATCATAAAAATTGAAAAGTTCTCACCCTGCCATGCCGTGCCGTCAAGGAGCGAGATCTTCCCATCGATTCGCTGTATAGTCCAGGCTTTCGTAGTCATCCTTGCAGAAACTCAAATATGGACACTTTCACATTCAGTTTTCCGTCAAAGCGCGGATACACGTCTGTACGGAATGACAGTTGGTAATAGCCGCAACTGAACGTAGCGG
>JAZHYW010020541.1:0-10169 GCA_037355805.1 Ixodes ricinus
CGCCCGCCTGCTGCCGCGACTCCTCACCGGCGGCGTGCCCTGCTTCTCCTCTCGGTGGTGTTGACAGAGGGTCTGCTGCGTGCGAGGCAGATCCCCTACCACTAAGCTACGCTACCGCATTGGATGTCGTAACTGTCTGCCTATGTGAAAGCAGCAGTGTCCCATCTCCACGAGGCAGTCAATCCGGAGGGCGCCGTTGCGCCCGGGGGACAATCGCCTTCGCCAGTTACAATATGCATATCGGTGTTTCTTTCCCTCAGCCTCGTATCTCCTCGCTGTCCAGCTTTGGCTCCTTGATGTCACTGGTGCGTCTCTCGCTCTTCGAGCCATTGTCGATTGATGCTTTTGAGATCGATAGCTTCGCAATTTCCGTCTCAGTATCAGACAACAGCTTTTTCTTTGTGCAGTAGCTCCTTCAACTTATGTTGACCTTGTTCTTCGGAATATTCAGGAGCAGAATTAGGTCATTGACCCAGCGCAGTCTTTGCTTCTAAGTCTCTTTCAGTGGACGCGCCGAGCACATCGGCACCTGAAATCTTAATAGAGAGTTTGGGAACCGGAACAAAATACGATCGATAAACAAAAACGATCCATGCCTTGGATCAAGGCTGAGTTCGACCGATCGGTGTGCCTCCACGAATACCTACAAATATGTAGATATTTGCAGGCGTTTGTACAAATCGTAGAAACTGAAGTAAATAAAAATCGCATCCTAAACATATAGAGAACCTAAAACAATGTATACCTACTTATAGTTCGTCTCTTTTTTTTTATTTTTCTCGAATGAATGTGCTTCCGTAATACAAAACCTGGCGCTCCATGGCGATGTCGCCACTGGCACTGCGAAGTTCTAAAATGTTCGTCTGCTAAGGAGCAGACGAGCTTTCCGACAACAATGGCGCTCGATCTTTCTGACGATGACTTGGAGTAGGCTCTATTTAGCGAAAGCTATTTGCAAAACGTTATTTTGTACGACTGTCTGCGCACTAAGAGAAGGCGCTTGTTGGCGGCAAGGCACCGGACGTTCACCTTGGCGTCGATGGACGAGGAAGACGTCGTACGGCAGTTCACGTTCACAAAGGAGGATCTGCCCCATCTCCGATTGGCGCTGCGCATCCCGGAGACGTTGACAACCAACGGCTGAATCTCGGTGTCAGGGGCTCGTTTGCCACCGTATTTTCGGGGGTTTTCCTTTTTTTAAAAAGTTTACCCGATTTATATCTTCGGGGAATAAACTAGTTCCTCGACCGTACATGGTAACTTGTTCTGTAAGTCATGCGTTCTCAGTGGGCACGTTTTGGTGTTTTACATCAACCAAATATGATGTCTACTCCAACCACGTCCTGATATGCTGAAAAGTCGCCGACAGCTAACTCGATTTGACACACAAATAAGAACACGCTCGCGCGCGCTTATCATCAACATTCGAAGACATCTGCCAGTGATCCTGTGTCTTTCCCTCGAGCCCCACTGCAGGGTCTAGTATTAAGGAAGTTATGGACAAATAAAACTAGGAATATTAAATCGCGAATAAAATACAAAAATAACAATAATATACACACTTTCTCAAGTTGAGGCGGTCATTTGTCTTGTACAAAGTTACGTTGAATTGTCAATCCGTTGCTTCGCTTCTCGCAACGAGAAGTTCTTTTTCGACGCCGCGTTTAAGCCTTTAATGACGTCATTCCAAAGGGCTGGAGTAAAAAAGGATTAGCGCCTAGCACCTCCCGACGTAGGAAGATATCATCTTCCGCTGAAATCCGCTTGCGAGGAGGAGGCGGAGGGACGGAGGTAGATACGGCGCTCATGTTGCTATCTTAAGGCCCGTTCACACTCTTGCGACCGAGTTCGACCGAGAGAGGCCGAACCGGTTCTTAAGCCTTTGCGACTTCTTAGGACCGGATACGGTGCAGTGGAGCTGGTCCTAAGAGATCGCAAGAGGCTTAAAACCGGTCTGGTCTCTCTCGGTCGAACTCGGTCCCAAGAATGTGAACGGGCGCTTTAAGGTCCGTTCACACTCTTGCTCGTTCACGCTCGTCCGTCGTTTGTGTTTATCACTCTGTCCTCGTCTTTTGTGCGCTTTCAAAACCAAGGTGATAAGTGCTCGAAATGCACATCCCAACGTTTCTATGAAAAAACTAAAAAAACTTAAAAGATAAAAAACCTAAAATATAAAAAAACCTAATATATAAAAAAACTTAAATTATGAAAAAAACAAAATGAAAAAAACTCAAAATATGAAAAAAAGAACCTAAACTATGAAAAAGAAACTTAAAATATGAAAAAAACATAAAATATAAAAAAACGTAAAATATGAAAAAAATAAAAAACCCTTAAAACATGAAACAAAACTAAAATATTGAAAACCTTAAAATATGAAAAGGAACTTAAAATAAAAAATGCTTAAAATATAAAAAACCTCAAATATAAAAAACTTAAATAGAAAAAAAAACTTAAAATAGGAAAAAAACTTAAATAGGAAAACAAAACTTAAAATATCAAGAACTTAAAATATAAAAAAACTTTAAATAAAAAAACATAACATTTAAAAAAAACATAAAATATAAAAAACGTAAAATATGAAAAAAACCTACATTATAAAAAAAAACTTTAAATATGAAAATAAAAAAAGGTGTAAGGGCCAGCCGGATTTAAACTCTCCATTACCACTTCCCTCAGAGCTCACAAAATTGACGCTCCAATCCACTGATGATTTTACGGTTTTGCTAAATATTAATTTATATCTATTGAGGATGTCCTATTGCGTTTTGTTCTGTATTCTTTTTCTTATTTGCTGAATCCACCTTTACGCACTTGCTGTCACATATGGCGCTCCTGCCAGGCACTACCACGAGTTATTTTATTCTTGTTTGAAGCCACGGCACGCTCTCTCCGCCAGCGAAATAGCCGTTTTGCTAACCAAGCGAGACTGTCCCTGTCGGCCATTGGTCGTGCCGGTCGTGCCTTACGGTTCGACCACCGCATTACGGTAAGATCGCAGAAGACAAGCGCATGCGCAGTTCGTACCGGAGGGCCCATCGTACCGTATCGAACGTGCAAAAACGGTTCCCTAAAACTCTCCAATGTCAAATTTGCCGTTCCTTGAGCGCGACGATTTCTCGGAACACTTCCGCCTCGGATCTTCCTCTTTCAAGACTCGCCTCTGTCATGTCGCTGCTGAGTCCCTTTCTTTCGCAGCCACTGTCTGTCGAGAGCTCCTTGGGATGAGTCTCTGCGCGATTTCATTATTCCAACTTTGACAACAGCTGTTTCTTTATTGGAATTTAAATCTTCGGATTTTCTCTGTACCCTTCGTTAGGAACGTCCGGGTCGGAGGACGCTTATCTTGTGCTGCTCTTCCTCACGTGTCTTTTATTTTTGTACGAGCAACCTGCATCATTCTGTGAACGCGAGGAGGTTTCCGAAGGGCACTGTTTCAAATGTTTTTGTCCAGCCTGGTTCCCTCCTTGTTCCTGCTGAGTCCTTCCTCTCGCAGCCGCCGCTAGTTGGCGGATCCTTGGGATCGATTATTTTCTGCTGATCCTTTTCCTACCTCAACAGCAGCTCCCACTAATTGAACATGACGTCGTCGACCTTTCAGCAACGCTTTTATCGGGAGCATTTCGAACAGGTCAAAAGACTCTGACCTTGCGGTACCTACGCTTAGAAGGCTGGCTGGAAGCGGGCGCCTTTCCCGAAAGGCCCTGGGTCGGGACTCGGTTCTTCAACCTGGGCTCAAACGCTTTTATCTCCTCTGGGTTTCTTGGTCTCGCAACTGCCACCGGTGAATGGGAGATTGGGATGGGTGCTTCTGTGTTTTCCAATTTTGTGGGCTTGACCACAGCTCTCTTTGGTCTGACGCGTCGCGCTTCCATTGACGCTGCTCAAGAGAAACGTGCGGGCAGATCGGGGGACGCTGCCCCTGCTCTGCCTCTCACATTCTTAGAAGGACACCTCAAACAACACGACTTCTCCGAGATCCCCTAACTCGGAGATCGCTTTTGCAGCCTGAGCGTGGTCTCGGAGTTCTTCAATGGATGACGCTTGACTCCAGGACACTGTCAGCGGGAAGAGGACGGCTTAACCTTTTGGCACGGACTGTCACGGCGGAAACGCTATGCCGGGCGATGTCACCAATAATCAGGGGCTCAGACAGCCGATCACCGACTATCAGTGGGATGATACCCGCCATCCGGGGGTGAGAGGTAGGCGAGAAGATGGAACGTGGCCTGCCCAAAGGACCATTACGAAATTCCCTATAAATAGATCGAAAGACTTACGCAAATATAACGACCTACAGTTGGCGGTGCGGTAGTTCCAGGATGACATGTGTGTCAGGGACGAATTTTAGAGCGCAGCTCTTAGGCGCCCGTTTCCGGCTTGAGCGGCGTCGCCGTCGGCGTCGCCGTCGGCGTCGGCGTAACCTCAAGGTCACCCCAAGGTCACGTGACCCAGCCAAGGTCACGTGACCCCCTGGTCACGTGACCCCCTAGGCCACGTGGCCCCCGAGGTCACGTGACTTCCCCGAGGTCACGTGACCCCCCGAGGTCACGCTGACCCCCTAGGCCACGTGGCCCCCGAGGCTCACGTGACCCCTTCCTTTCCCGAGGTCACGTGACCCCCGAGGTCACGTGACTCCCCAGGTCACGTGTCCCCCGAGGTCACGTGTCCCCCGAGGTCACGTGACCCCCCCCCCCCCCGAGGTCACGTGACCCCCCCCAAGGCCACGTGACCCACGTGAACCCCCTCCCTCCGCACCTTCCCCCCTCCTCAAGAGCTGCGCTCCAATTCGGCATTACAAGGAGTTGTAAACGGCTTTCATTTTTTAATTCTTCGTTCACTGACCAACGTCCGAGGACGGGCGCTCAAAAAATCTGTACCCTCCTAATCTGCCATCATGGAACTACCACCCCGCCATCTATAGGGCTTTTAGGTTGCGAATGTATTGCCGCTGGTATTACGACGTAAAGCCCGCTGTGCCAAGGGAACGCTATTACCACTATGTACTTCGGTTCTTACCACCGGTATCAACCGCCGAATCTGGTCTTCTCTACTTTCCGCACTTTCCATCTCAATAACTAGGTCAGGAAGCCATCCCATACAAAATAAAATGATATTAAACAATTAATTAATCCATCAAACAATCAATCAATTCCGAATGGAATGAATCACAGTCGAACTCAATACTTGAGGGCGCACCGTGCAAGATTTACCTTGGTCTTGAACAGCTCATGGTTGTCATACAAGATCATGAAGTGAAGTCTGGCGTTTTCCTTGCGCTTCGACATCTCCACATCTGTGTCCACCTCTTGCCCGATGTCCTTGGCGCAGGCCTGCAAAGTGTGAAGCCGGATCTGGAGACCCGTACACGCTCGCGAAGCACGTACCAAAAACTTAGATGTTTAGTGTTGTGCGAATATTGCAATTTCAACTCAGATATAATTTTCATCCATTGGTGTCGAATAGTGGCCAGAAAAAAAAATATGGAACTGAATAAAAATGCCAGGATTTGAATGGCAATGATTACAAGCCTAAAACCGGACCTGTGTTTCTGAGGTGCTTTGCTGCAGGTTACGTCGAAATGCAATACCATCGTTTGCCTTTTATAAACGTTAATTCCGCTAATTAACTTGCCATCACGCCTATAGCAACCAACAAAATATCAAAAGAGATAGAAAGACAAAAAACGAGGAGTTAAATGGTGGTCAGTAAAGGCAGTCATACTTGAGCACGTCACCTCCTATATTTCAACCATTTCGTCTTCAGACAACCCCTCTTCTCGCGAGGCATTTTGAAGACTGCGGCACGTTCAGTGAACGCCTCGCGCAGCGACCTGGGCATGCGAGCCGCGAAGAAAAGCAAAAAGCACACATTAACAACATTTTTATAGGTCTCCCTTCTGGATCAGTGGTAAAATATTGCGTTAAAACCTTGGTGTCCTGGGTTAAACTCTCCCTGGGGACGTTCCGAATCTGAATATTTCTCTTCAATTTATACTCTTTACACTTTCCCCCGCTTATGCTCAATTGTTTTCTGTTACATACGAAACGTTGCCGGAGGAGGCTGTACATCGAAACGCTATCGCATTTTATAACGCATTTTTAAAAAAGACGCATCGTATAACTCTGGCACCTCGCTCGACTCTGCGGTGAGCGATGGGTTAGTGAAATAGGCGGTTCAATTATTCGTGCAAATTGTATTTTTATAAGAGTTTATCATATTTTGGACGTGACAATTCTTCGAATTGAAAACAGGGACGTGCGTGGATTGCGGTTTTTCAGGAGCCTTTCAGCTACCGATATTAGCATTTTTTGAGGATGACCGGGACTTGTAAGTCTGCTTCATGACTATCTTTCCACGGCATTCCGATCTCGTTCTAAAGTTTCAAGCCACGTGACGTATCAACATTGAGCGAGATTTGAAGCGCGGGCTTCCCGCTATGTCATCGTTATCTTCAGTGCTTCGTTTCGAGTTCGCCCTCTTTTATTTTACTTCGTCTCTCACGTTTTACATAGATAATGCTGCTTAACGCGTCGCAATCATTTAAGCGCATGAAGAGAGCTCTCGCTAGTCGTAAACATCGCTAGGGCTCTCTGGAAATTGAAGTACGCCAAGGTAAAGGTAGGTGGGATGTTCTTGGTGTCGATATCAATTGATATACGAATCGGCAAGAATGTAAACTTTCTAGTGAACTTCGCCGATGGCTAAGATAACAGGGTGCTAGACTCTACGTGAATATACGCTAAAAAGCACCTCCAACTTGATTATTATGCTATAAAATGCAAAGGTGCATGCGAGCTGGACAAGAATTACGAAAATAATCCCTGGAAAATGGGAAAAAGACGGTCAAAGGACAAACATAAAACTCCAAACCCAGCTTGGTGACTGGTGCGCGACCGAAAAATCCGCCTGGTCCGGGTACCGAACCCGGGACCTCTCCATTACAGGTGGAGCGCTCTACCAACGAAGCTAACCAAGCGGTTAGACGTCGGTAGAGCAAACGGTTTTATCAGTTGCTACCAGTCTAACAACGACAAGGGTGAAGCTTGCAATTTAAGGGTATGATTATAATGCAATTAAATGCAAAGGTGCAATGGAGCTGGACACGAATGACGAAAATAATCCCTGGAGAAAGGGGAACAAGTGGGACAAAGGACAAACACAAAATTTGTGTTTTTCCTTTGTTCCCCTTCTCCAGGGATTATTTTCGTCATTTTTGTCCAGCTTGCTCGCAATTAATGCGTCTCTATAAGTTTTAATATTGTCTTAAAAACAGAGGCCTCCGGTTCAATACCAAGAAAGGCCATTTCGGATCATGAACGATAAACGTTATTGGTCAGATCGTCAATGAAGCAGGCGTGAGTCCGAGCCCTGAAAAGCTACGCGCGCTCACGAATACTCCTCACCCAATGAACGTAAAGCAATTGTTATGTGATTGAATTAATACTGACAACATCAAGGAAGACATACACAAGTGCTCTCCATCGTTTCGAGTACAAACACTTTCTCTTCCTTTACTTGCCGACAAAAGCTCGCACAACACGCAATCACACACACAAAATACAACAATCTCCCCGGATGAGCTGATGAAGCTCATTAATTACGCAATTCTAAAGGGTACAACAACTGTACGGATCGCTTGAGTTCTGCTCCCACGGGTAACAAAAGTCTGCAGGAACGCACCCTGCCATCCCTTCCCATGAATGTCTCCTTGATTCGGCATGTCCTCCAGAGGTTCTTAGGCAGGCGGTCTTCTTTCAGGAGCACCAAATCAGCCACCTGGATGTCGTCTTGACGCGTCAGGTATGCAGAGGTGCGCCGATCTCAACTCTAGTAGGTACTCCCGACGCCACCTCCGCCAGAAGTTCTCCATGGTGGTGGCACGGTACCTCCAGCGCCGTGACAATTCTGCACCACTGGTCGATGACTGCTCTGGTAAGTGGTTCGGCGGAAGGGTCGTGAGCTTTCGCCCGACGAGAAAGTGGGCTGGTGACAGCGCCTCTGGTTCTTTAGCGTCGGAGTAGAGAAATGTCAACATACGCGAGTTCACTACGGCCTCTACCTCGTAGAGGATTGTTAAAAGCTCCTCAAAGTTCAGTCTACTGCGACCTAACACTTTGCGCAGTGACACCTTGACCGTCCTCACCAAGCGCTCCCACAACCCGAACAACCAAGCTGTCCTCTCGATAATATGCTTCCAGTGGTATTTTATGGCTAGTGAAGTAAGACTGGACTTCCTCCGCTCGCACTGCGTAGAAGATATCTGCTCGATCCCTGGACGCTCTCTTGAAAGCTAGTGCATTCTCCGAGAACACTGTTGTGCATATCCTTCGGGGCGCCAGGAAGCGTTTGAAGGCCAAGAGGATGGCGCTGGCCGAAAGGTCACTGACGAGTTCGAGGTGCACCGCACGGGTCACCCCACAAGTGAAAAGAGCAATGTAACGCTTATGGGTGTCGCCTTTAGTTCGGTACATCAAAGGGCCAGCGAAGTCGACTCCCACGACGTCGAACGGGTCTGATCTTGCCACTCTGTCGGCGGGCAGTGTGGCCACCGGCTTGAAGGCGGGGGGACAGCTCTCGTTTTGGCAAGTGACACATCGATTGACAACTTTCTTCACGGTCTGGCGGCCCCTGATGATCCAATAGGTCTCTCGCAACTGTCCCAGCGTGTCCCGCACTCCGGCGCGCCGCAATCAAAGGTGTTCTCTGCGTATAAGTAGGGAGGTGAATGTGTGATCTCCGGGAAGTACAACTGGGTGCTTCGTGGGTTCACTGTTCGTGCTGAATTGCAGTCGTCCGTCCAATCGCAGGAGACCCTGGTCGTCGAGGTACGAGTTGAACGGTGAAATGGCCGAGTACTTGGTAAGTGGTCCTTGACTGCTCAAGTTCTTGATGTTATCCCCAAACGCATCCCTTTGGGTGGTAGCCAACCAGCAAGTTTCGGCGTTGATCGTCTCTTCTGTGGTCAGCGGCCTTTTGTTTCTTCTCTCTTGTTTCTGCATCTACTAGCAAAGCCCCGTACCCACGCCGTGCTCTGATCACCCTGTTAAACGAACTGTATTAGTTTAAATTCAAAATGGCAGCAAGTGGCGGCACTTTCACCGGCATTACTGACATTCCCTCTTTTTCTTTGTAGCACTCCGCCGCCTCTGATGTTTTGTCACTCATTGTAGGCCAGCATAACTTGTGACTGAGCTGAACTACGGCTTCATGGTGAGAGTTTGTCGTTGGTTGTTCTTTGATTCCAATGTGCTCCAGTTCCCAAAAGGATCTGAGCTGAAGGTTATTTCTTGTTCGGTCCGCACTCTCACGGTAACTCTCATCACGTTCGTGGCCGACGAACAGATTGCCTGTAGACTTGGTTGTTCCAAACTGGCCCTGCAGCGTCCATCCAAACACCGTGTACACTGCCACCAAATTGAAACTCTGGCGCCTCATGCTTCCGGTGACTACATCCCAGTAATGATCGGCCTCGATCAAAAGCCCGATTCCTTCCTCGACTGCATTGTCAGATGTGACGTCCGCGAGGTTCTTGCCCTACATCTTAATCTGTGTCACCACGACCTCCGAGAGGGCCATCATGACGTCAGTGCAGACAAGGGCAGCTCGAGAACCTCCACCCGGACTTTTTTCTGTCGAACCGACTCCGTAGCCAAAGCTCCACCCGTCGGCAATTCGTTGAATTTGTCGTTTCGTTCCGAAGGTAAAAATTCTGAGGTCCTCCTCGCCCAGCATCCTGAGATGCAGCTTCTCGATATGTCGCGTCGGACAAACGTGCGCGCTTACTGCCACCATCCAGCAGGAGTCTGAGGAGCGTACATTCCTGAAGATCTTCTGCCCGCACCCGGCTGTACTGCAGGAGCACCTGGTTTTTGCTTGGCCGTTGGTTTTGTCTTGGATTCCTAGTGATGACTGCAAAATCTCTCCTCTCGCTACCTCCTTCACCGCTGTGATAGCCGCGTCCCTCTCTGCTTGTGTACCACGCATTATCAAGGTGAAATCTGCAGACAGGCGGTGACGTGTCGTCCAGCCACGACCGCGAACTATCTGAGGCCATCTGGCACCTCTACATAATGATGACAAGTGTCATCTTTTAGTGCAACGTAAACATCGGTTTTCTCGCTGCAGGACGGATCTTCGGTCTTCCAGCGACATCCCCGAAACACAGC